>JAAGEH010002239.1:0-279354 GCA_011751065.1 Lasiurus cinereus | reverse complement strand
TCTCTCTCTCTCTCTCTCTCTCTCTCTCTCTCTCTCTCTCTCTCTTTGGTGCTTTCTAATTATTCCTAACTTCTCACTGGAATTCCTATCAAGGAAAAAGAAATAAGCAAAATTTCCACCATCAATATACTTAACTATTTTCGTCAGCACTCCTTTTTCTGAATGGCAGTGGAATTAAGCAGAGAAAATTCTGGCTCAGAATCATAAACTATATACTATTTTGTAAGTTCTCTAACTGGCAAGCTGTGCTTCTTAGGCAACTCCCTAACCTTCTCTACATTGCTCTTTTGTTTATATATAAAAAAAAAGTTAGAATAATAATGCCTGTACTTTATTGGGTTGACTATATGCAAGGCACATCATTTATAGGTTAGCTTTTAAATTTAGTCTTTGGCACAATTTTGCAAAGAAGATATTAGCCCTATTTTTTCAGTTAAATAAGATTGACATCAAGGTGGCTAAAAGAATAAGTACTTGAAAAAGGTGTGACTACAAATCCAGCTCTTTCCATTATAATTATTCTACTTTGAGGATATTGAACCAGATGGTTTCTAGTCAAGAGCCTCTAGGAGTTCTCAAAGTGGTAAGAGACCCTTAAGTTATTCTTTATATTTCAGAAAACCTAAGGGAGATCATCCATTTTCCCAATAGAAGGCTACAAGACTATCCTGAACTGCCAATTTTCTTTCTTTGGCCCAAATTAAGTTAATTTATATTAGCCATTCTATGATTTGCTTAATTAAAACCGGAAGAGGAACAATTACTTAATAAACATAATTTGTAAATAGCTACAATATGTTAGCACACAAAGTTCCTGGCACGGAAGCTTCCCAAGCAGATTCCAATTTTTAGTTAATCCTGTGGCATCCGGCCAAGGCCTGAACACAGAGGAAACAAGACAAACATGGTTCCTCTCCCTGGGAGCTTGTAGCCCAGAAGAGGGACACTAGTTAGGGTTCACGTCAGGGTGAGACGTGCCGGGAGAGGGCAGGTACGTGCATGGTAGGATCACCCACAGGCGCCTCATGGCTTCCTGCAGGAAGGCATCAAAAGTCAGACCTGTCAATGCGTTGACCAGCTGAGGAAGGAAGTGGGGCAGCAGAGAGGCAAAGGAGGAATTTCCAGGAAGGCCTAGGAGCCGGAGAGAATGTAGAGAAGCAAATAGTTGGGATTTTGAGAGCAGTTTCTAATGGCCCAGAGAGGGCCAGGGCCAAGGTGAGAGAGGAGAGAATGGAGACAGGAGACGAGTGGGAAAGGAGGCCAGGTCATAAAGTGCCTTGAAGACTCAGCGATGGACTTTATCCCAGAGACAGTTGAGGTTTTAAGAAGTGGTGTGATTAGCTTTATTTCAGAAGGGTCACTCAAGTTACTTCTATGAAAATAGGTTGAAGGTGGCCAGACTAGTGGGAAAGCCTCCTCAGATGAGCAGTGAAATCTGATTCAAGGTTGAAACAATGGGTCTGGCCAATAAATACTCCATCGAAGAGGCAGAATTGCCACCATTGGCTTCTTAGATATACATTAGAGAGACACTCACTGAAGCCCAGAGAGAGACTGAGAGGAATCAGGAACAACAAAGGGACCTGGGTCAGGTGCCTCAGGGACTCTAACATACAAGGATGGACAAATAAACAGTAGCCACAAAGAGTTTTGAAGAGCATAAACATTGTGCTACTGGGGCACAGAAGAGAGAGTAAAGAAATAAGAAATTTTATAAAATGTTGTGTCATTCCCCGGCAATCTTAATGTTTCCTCCAATACTAAACTACCTGCACATAAAACAAGAACTTTTAAAAAAAGACACCGAGACAAAGTTAATGTCTTTTGTGTTTCCTAAGGTATTTAAAGATCATGCAATTGATGGAGAAACTTTGCTATTACTCACAGAGGAGCATCTTCGAAGCACTATGGGGCTAAAGCTAGGGCCAGCACTAAAGATCCAATTGCAGGTATGGCAATTTTTCGTAGCTAGATATCTATTAATGGTATGAAAATTAGGAGAAATACGTCACTTTCATCCTGTTGTAATATTCCTAACACCTATTTAACCTCCTTCTCCTCTTTGAGTGGGAGCATAATAGAAGTGAGGGAACCTGGAAGCTTCGGAATGGGGCAGTAAGCACACATTCCTAGCTGTAGTTGGGAAGGCACAATGCAGTGGTGTGCTAGCAAATGTTTAACCACCAGCTTGCTTTAAAAGCAAAATGAACCCAGATTTGTAGCCTCTGTCAATTTCTATAGTGTAACTACTCACAGCATGGCTGACAGATTTTTTTTTAATTTTAATTAAATCTTTATTATTCAGATTATTACATTTGTTTTTTTTCCCCTCCATAGCACCCCTCCACCCAGCTCCCACCCTTCCCTCCCTCCTGTTGACCTCATCCATAGGTGTATGATTTTTGTCCAGTCTCTCCCTGTATACCCCTCACCCCTTTCCCCCTGAGAATTATCAGTCCACTCCCTTTCAATGCTCCTGATTCTAGTATATTCACCAGTTTATTCTGTTGATCAAATTTTTAATTCACTTAATTTTTAGATTCACTTGTTGATAGACACGTATTTGTTGTTCATAATTTTTTGACTTTAATCTTTTTCTTCTTCCTCTTCTTAAAGAGTACCTTTCAGCATTTCATATAATACTGGTTTGGAGTTGATGAACTCCTTTAGCTTTTTCTTATCTGTGAAGCTCTTTATCTGCCCTTCAATTCTGAATGATAGCTTTGCTGGATAGATTATTCTTGGTTGTAGGTTCTTGCTATTCATCACGTTGAATATTTCTTGCCACTCCCACCTGGCCTGCATCGTTTCTGTTGAGAAATCAGCTGACAGTCATATGGGTGCTCCCTTGTAGGTAATGAACTGTTTTTCTCTTGCTGCTTTTAATATTCTCTCTTTGTCTTTTGCTCTTGGTATTTTAATTATGATGTGTCTTGGTGTGGTCCTCTTTGGATTCCTTTTATATGGGGTTTTGTGTGCTTCCTGGACGTGTAAGTCTATTTCTTTCACCAGATGTGGGAAGTTTTCAGTCATTATTTCTTTAAATAGGTTTTCAGTATCTTGCTCTCTCTCTTCTGGCACTCCCACAATTCTGATGTTGGTACGTTTGAAGCTGTCCCAGAGTCTCCTTACATTATCTTCACATTTTTGGATTCTTTTCTCTTCTTGCTTTTCCAGTTGAGTGTTTTCTGCTTTTTTATATTTCAAATTTTTGACTTGATTCTTGCCTTTCTCTAGTCTGCTGTTAGGACTCTGTATAATATTTTTTATTTCAGTCAGTGAATGTTTCATTTCTAGTTGGTCCTTTTTCATCTTTAGTTGGACCTTTACCATCTCTAGTTGGTCTTTTTTCATCTCCTCTTGGGACTTGATAAATTTATCCATCTTTTCTAGCATATTCTTGAAAAACCTTATAAGCATGGTTTTGAACTCTATATCCAGTCGTTTTTTTCCCTCCATTTCTTTTGTTTGTGATCCCTTCCCTTGTCTCGGCATTTTCACTATGTCGGGGAAACTTCTGTGTTGGATTCAGCCTTATAATGCCAGATGTGCAAAGCCGCAGAAGCCTCTGTTGAGCTTGGGAGGGGTGGAGTCTCAGGGCTTCAGGGACCGCCTTGTCTTCCAGTCGGCCCCGCCCTCCACGGCCCCTGAGTCTCACGTGACTGGGTAATCGCTGGAGCGGTCCTTGTGCGCAGTGAGCCTGCAGTGCCTCTAACCGCTGCCTTTCCAGCTCCCCTGCTCGCCAGGACCACACGAGTCTAGGTCCACAGGGTTTCGCCCGAAACAGGGGCCCAGTGGACTCAGAAGTGGCACAGTTGGGAGGGTCTGTCTCCCGCCCACTCGCGAAAGCCAGCGGCACAATCAGCAATCTGTCCTCCGCGCAGCGCTGTGCGCACTGCCACCAGGCCTTTGATCTTTTGCGGCTCCCTTAAATTTCCGTGCACTTCTCCCTTTTCACAGTCCAAACTCCCCCCGTATGAGTTTTGGCTGGATCTGGGGTTTAGTGTCGTAGGATAAGGGGTTCAATGCCTTTGAGAGTCTCTGTTTCCCTCCCGCCAGAGAAAGCCAGCCAGGTATTCGGGCACCCGCTCTCTCAGCGTGCGCGTCTCCGTACCTCAGCTTTTTGCAGCTCCTCTGGGTCGCTGTGAGCCCCTCTCTTTCCTTCTAGTTGTAGAACTTCCACTCAGCCAGCTTTCCTGTGGTTCTGGATGATGTCCGTTCTGTCTTTTAGTTGTAGTTTTGAAATTGTTGTGTGAGGCAGCAGTGTAGGTGTTTACCTATGCCGCCATCTTGGATTCTCTCATGTGATGTGGCTGACAGATCTTAATGTAATGTCACTGGATACAGAATTGGGAAGAGATGCACAGCAGCATCCCATTTTAGAGTGCCACGTAAAGAGAATAGACACGAGTAGCCTTCGCAGCAAAGATAATAATGAATGATAAGAGAATTAGGTAAAGACAGGTAAGAAGTGATGAATAATTAAGCACATGAGAAAATGGTACAATTTAGGTATTTATTACTTTAGTTTCCAACATAGAATTTTACATGGTAAACTTATATAATTTAATTTTTTATTAGAGTCTACATGCAATATTATAACATGATGCTTGTAAGTTTATAAAATTTAACTTTTAACCATGGCATATTTAACAACAGGCTTGCAAATTCCCTAAAGATGTAACAATTGACTCTCAGGACTGGAACAAGCCGCTTCTCACCATCCCCAACGTTCATTCGTGTCGAAGGCACTGTTGCCTTTCACTGGGTTCCTGCATTCACCTTCTCACTGTTCTCCCTGCTCTGCCCTCGCCCAGCCAGAGCCTAGTCACAAAGCAGTCAAGGATTATTCTTCTAGTACAGTCATGCACAGCTAACAATGGGGACACTTTTGAGAAAGGTGTCCTCAAGCAATTTCACTGTGCGAATACCATAGAGTTCACTACAGAAACTGAGATGGTACAGCCTACTACACACCTAGATTATATGGCATAGCCTATTCCTCCTAGGCTATAAGCCTGCACAGCATGTCATTGCACAAAACATGGGATTAAATCAAGCACATGAGGAAATGGTACAATCAGGAAACTTGGTAAATATGAGATGCATGAGGTTGCTGCCACCATAACACGGGCATGCAGTTTTATAGGAAACTTTTTTTTTCTATAAGTAGAAATAGTACATTCTAAAATAATGCCAATGTTGTGGGTTCAATCCCAGGTCAGGGCACATACAAGACTCAACCAATGAATGCATAAATAAGTGGAACAACAAATCAATGAGTTTTCTCTCTCTCTCTCTCTCTCTCTCTCTCTCTCTCTCTCTTTCTCTCTCTCTCTTTCTCTCTCCCTTCCTCTCTCGCTCTACAGTCAATCAATAAATAAACATTTAAAAATAACAATAAAAATATTGTTGGTAAATACATAAACCAGTAATGCAGTCGTGTATTATCATGATCAAGTATTATGCACTTTACATAATTGTATACACTGTAATTTTATACAATTGGCAGCGCAGTAGATTTATACCAGCAAACCACGAATGAGTAATGCAACATGACAATGACTATGACATCACTAGGCAAAAGGAATTTTTCAGCCCCATTATCATCTTATGGGACTACCATTGTATATGTGGTTTAATATTGAGTGAAACCTTTTATTATGCAGTGCCTAAGACAGATCATGTTATTCTTCTGCTCAAAAGTTTGCAATATCTCCCCCTCTCCTTCAGACTACAAGCCAAAGTCCTATTTATTTGCACTCCTTCCCAACCACCACCACCCTCAGCTTCCTCATTTAGATACTTTTCTCCCCACAGTTACTGCTTCTGCTCACACACCTCTGGCTACTTCAGCAACTAGGCAGGCTCCACCCTAGAGCCATTCTTTCTGCCTGGGATGCTCTTCTCTCTGATAGACTCATGCTTTGCTCCCTTTACCTTCTCAGTGAGACTTGCTCTGATCACCCTACTTAAAATTGCACAGAGCCCAGTTCATGCATACTACTATCCCTTTTTTTCTGCTCTTTTTTTCCCTCATAGCACCTATCACCTTCAATCACACAATATAATGTATTTATTGGTTATGTTAATGTTGGTTGTTGATTTCCTTCTGCCCCCATTAGAATTGTTTGAAGGCTAATGCAGGAATCCAGTGAGAGCAGAGATCTTTATTTGTTTGTTGACTCATGTGTCCTTAGAATATGCAAGCTCTGTAACAGGCAGAAAATTATTTGTTGAAAGAAGGGGTTTCCATGAAGCATCCACTAATTCTTCCCAGAATTTATACTGTATTATTAGGCATCTTTTTATACTGCATGTTGATGCCAGGAGCTGAGATTTCAAATGTTCTTCAAAAACCATTTTTATCTGCCTAAAAAAATTTTAAGGTAAAGAATTTTGTTATTTATAATGCAAATACTTCCATATTTCCATTGTTATTATTTTTTAAAATCCCTGTTTTGGAATAATTTTAGATACAGAAAAGATAATACAGAGTTCACTCAGCTGTTCCTTATGTTAAAATCTTACATAATGTAACACATTTGTCAAAATTTAAGAAATTAACAGTGGTACAATATGGTATTCACTTTTAAGTTATTTCCTTTTTGGTGAGGATGCTATATCTCTTGGCATACTTAAATAACACTACATGGTTTTTACTTTGGCTTTGATTTATTTCTTTGAAAAAAAAATTTTTGACCTTACAATGTGGCTAACTCCAAATCATTTTTAATCTTCTCCTCACTTGCTGTTAGCATTGACCCCTATACATTTTCAGATGGCTGTGCGTGGATCTGATATGTATAAGTGCTTCCATGAAGCGCAGCTGAGCTGTTAGAGCCATCTGCCAGCATAACAGGACAGGGCTTCCACAGAAGCTGGTAGGAGGGTTGGGGAATGGAGGTCCAGCTGATCCTAGACATTCAACCAAACAGAATGGTCATAGAGTCGTTGGCATTGGGAATGTCCAGGAGTCCAACTGAAGCAGCAGAATTGGAAGATTATGAGCAACCCCTGGAAGACCCAGGAGGTGAGCAGGCAGGAGTTCCTCAGACAAGATATCTTATAAAGTCTCAATTTCCAAAATGGGAATCAAAGGCAATATTCCATTATAGAGAGCCTGCTAAGAAAGAAACCCTTTCTTCAGAATAGAGGCTTAGAAGGTAGCCTGAACTGAGCATGAACGGGATGGAAGGAAAAAAGAATTACTGGTAATTGAGAACTCAAATATTATTAGCATGGAGGATGCTGGGTGTGAGCTGTGACATTGTGAACAATATAGAATCTCCTGGGTCCCATTCAGGATCAGGTTTGTGTAGGAGCCCAATGGTTAGTATAGGACACTAACTGTCATGACAGCTCCATTTCTGTCTCAACACTAAGTCAACTGAAAGCCAGCTGTGTGCTGAGATTGTCCAAAAAATTCCAGCCAGGAGAAGGACCAGCTGGGTTTTGGGGAAAGTGGAGGGGGTTGCCTGTGGGACTTCTTGTGAGACCATTGAAAAGGAAGAAGTGGAATGAACTCAAAGTGAAATAATTATGTGTTCAGATGAGCCACAGCAGAACTAGAAATGGGAATTGGAAAGTTGCTACCTCCTTGGTAGGCAGTTTTACAGCAGGGGTCACTGTATGAATCTGAGAGAATATATCCTAGAATCATGTACCCCACAACTATACAGCTGCCCATGCCTGAAATTACCCCAGCCTCCCTGTCCTCTGTGGCCAATCAGAGTATGCTGGGTCATTGAAAGAATTCATATGCTTAATTACCATAATTATTTTGTCTTCAAAGGTATCTCAGCATATGGAAAGTACGTTCTACAAGAAAAGTTTTTCACGTCCTACCCACACAAAACAAGCATTTGGTCAACCTGCAGACACATCCCCTCTTCTGGATTTTAATTCCTGACACATTGGACAGGACCTGTTTGAAGAATGTAATCATTCCTAAAGGAATCGAGTGAGATAGTATGAAAAATTAAAACCCTCAAGAAGCAAGAACAGTCTTAGTTTTCCAAAGTCTAGGATATTCTGAAGGGTGTGTGAGGGCTTCCCAGGACCAGGCAGAGGCTGCGGGGGAGAAAAAGCCAGTCCTCCCGAAGTTGTCTTGGAGGAGGCCTTGCTCAAGCGGCTTCCCGAGGGGACCTCAGCACAAAGTGACTGGAGGCAAACCCCCGAAAGCCCAAGCTAAATGCAGGAGAGACTGTGCAAACACTAATAAAAGCTACAGGTGGATGTTTCCTTAAGGAAAACTCTGAAGAGGCCAAAACAGCTGATACTGGAGGTTGGGGGGTAGGAGGAGCTCCTTAACCTCTCTTCACTCATTTCCTGGAAAGGACAAAGACAGAAGGAGGCAGAAAGCAAAGTACAAGATAGAGAAACAGAGAAGCTGACCACAAGGCTTCCACTGTTTCCCATTGCAGCCTTCCGGGCTTAAAGCCTCTGTTTTAAGGTAGGAAAGGGCAGACATTTCAACCTCAAAGTTCGGAGTCAGCTATTAGTCAGCATTTTCTTTCTATCTGCCATAAAACTACGTTGTGACTAAAAATAACGGGCAGGCTCCTCCTTATCTGAGAGGGCCATGAAGAGGCATAATGCCCACCTCAGATTTCAGCCAAGGGGTGGAGTGGAGTTATCCCTGCGAAGCAGGTTGAATGGGCAGGATGGAGGGGAGAAGATTAAAGTGGCTTTCTGCGTGCACCCTGTGGAGTTCCACTCTTTCGACTTCACACCCAGCAGAGACCCTCTGAAAGGGTACACAAGAAATTGGCATAAGTTTGCTCAAGGCAGGGGGGGGGTGGAGGACTTGGTGACTTCAGTCCTGAGGGAGGCTTACTTCTTACACTCTTACACATTTTGAATTTCTAACTATGGCAATGTGTTTTCTATTTTTTAAAATTTACATTTAAGATAAAGTAACTGTAGTTAGCAGCCTCTAAGGTGGCCCCCAATAATCTCTGCTTTCTGACATTCATGTTCTGATGAAATCCCCTCCTCTTCTGAGTGGGCTGGACTTGACTCTTTTCTAATTAATGGAATAGGAAAGGCATGATGGGATGTCACTCTGGGTGGTACTGTCTGGGGTGCTCCCTCTCACTCCCTGGAATACTTTCTCTTGAAGTAGACTCTAGGCAGCCGCCTAGAGAGGCCCATGTGATTGAACTTGGAAATGGGTCTTCTGATGGCTGCCAACAGCCACAGGAAGGAACTGAAGGTGGCTCTTCTCAGGATGACTATATGGCTCCTGCCCACATCTTGAAAGGCAGCTCTGAGTCAGAGGCCCCCAGCTTAGCTGCTCCTGGATTCCTGACACATAGGAGCTGTAAAATAATAAATCTATGTTGTTTTCAACCACTAAGTTTTGGAGTAATCTGTTTCATAGTAATAGATAACTAAAACAAACAAATTGCACCCATAGACATATATAACATGCTTGTCCACATTGGAAGAAATCAGGCTTTCGCAGAGTGTGGGCTTTTATCTCTGATTTGAAGAGTGGGTTCTTAAAGTCATTCCACTACAAATCAATCTAATTTATTTGAGCTTTTCTTTCCTTTATTTTTAATATAAAAAAGCAGGGTTTTTCCTCTTTTTATATTATATTATACTATCAAATATGCACGTGACTTGCTTGTTTACTCTCTTTGGAGACACACGTGCACGCGTGTGCACACACATACACAGAATCCCTCCAACTTTTAAAATGCTAAGAAGTTTTGTCACATGACCTTTCAACTGCTATAATTCCCAGCATGCAGAAGTTTCATAAGAAACTGCTGTATACCAAATGTAAATTAACAGATGCTATGGTGTGGATAAAAAGAGAAGCTTAATTCATATTTTTAGAGGCAAAGAAGTCCTGTGGTTCAGTCCATATGATGGCTTTTGAATTTGTTATTCTTGCTAAGTGAGTCAATTGAGCTGGTAACTGATTCACTTGAACAGATGTGTCTCCTTGTTGCTCTAAGAAAATATTCTGATATGCCATCCAGGCATGTACCATCACCATAAAAAGCACTGTGGTTAATTTTAGGTCCTGCATAAAAAAGGGCTGGGGACACAGGCAAAAGAGGCTCTCCCAGCTCTCAGCACTCTTCTTTGGAAGAAAGGGAGATTGAAATGGCTTGTCACACTAAGATTGCTTTCTTTCCAGATTAATGACTGTAAGATATCTTTCAACAAAAGACCCACCTTAGTAACAGAAATGATTTTGGAGGGTGAAAATTTCCCTCATATGGAAGTAGTCTTTAACTTTTCCATAAACGCTACTTTAGTCCTGAACTTACTCTGTACCCCTTTGAGAATTAAACAACAGCAATGCCAACAACAAAAATCTCTCTCATGTTTGAAAACCAAACACAATAAACTGTGTTTGCTAAATAGGGTCTTCTGACTTATAAACTCTGTTTAGACAGATTGAATAAATATGTGTATGTGTGTGTGTAACAATATGCCTATTTCTTCTATGGAAGTATTAGAGCTAGTAGAAAGCAGTAATAGAATTCAAATATCATCATTTTGCACCTTTAAAAAATAAAGGATCTAGACAATAATAATAAATGGTTGCTGACATCACAAAAAGAGAAACAACCAGGCATTATATGCCTCCTAATGGAACAATTATGAAATAGAAAAATCCAAACTCTGGGAAAATCAGGTAATAGTAAAAATTACCTGATTTTCCTCAGCAAATAAATTGCAAGGAAAAACAGAGAGAGGAAAAAGAAAAAACCAGTAGATTAAAAGATATACTAAAAATTCCAGTCACCCAGAGGTAAGTATTGGAAATAGGAGCGATAATAGTTGCAGAACATTGTCAATGTAATTAATGCCACTGAATTATACACTTGATAATAGTAAAAATCATAAATTTTATGATATATATGTAGATAAAGGTATTTACTATAATAAAACATTTTAAAGATTCACGTCACCCAATTTAAATATTTGGGTGCCTATTGAATATACTATAAAAAATGAAACAATTGGAGAAATTTGAACACAATTAGAAATATTCAGTTTTATTAACAAATTATTGTATTTTTTAAAATGTGATATTAGTATTTTGAGGATTTTTTTTTATTTTGGCAAGGACTTTAACATGAAATTTTTCCTCTTAATTTTAAGTGCACAATAAAATAGTGTTTCCTATAGGAACAATGTTGTACAATAATTCTTTAGAACTTATTCATCTTAAGTTTTTTAAAAGAGTTCTTATCTCTTGGAATGTATACTAAAATATGTACAGATAAAATAATATATGCTGGATCTGGGATTACCTTACCAACAACATAATAAATTTGCCACTCACTGGTATCATTTTTTGGAGGTTGGCAGAATACTCAAGACTCTTGGGTCAGAGACAAGGACTTTATTACACATGACACAATAAACATCATGAAGGTCAGCATATTTCCTTTTGTCCTCAAGTGTCATGGGGGCAACACAGATGACACATGAAGTGGGTTGCCTGCCCATGCAGTGGATTGCTTCACAGCCACTGAGCTCAGTGCCCCAAGAGATGGGGTTGATTGGACTTCATCAAATGGCCTTCTTTTGCTCTGACTTTCACTTGGGTTTGGCCAATAGGAAATACCAATAGAAGAAAGAAAAGAAATAGGAGAAGAAAGAGGTCAGAGTATTTATTTCTTAGGTCCCTTCCCTGCAAGGCTGCTTTCCTCAGGAAGGCCTTAACTCCTGACAGGCAACCCCCTCTAACAACTAGAGCTATAGCTCTTCCCAAACTCTGGATTCTGGGAAGCCAGCCTCTTCCCTTGTCATTTCAGCCCTAGCAACGGGAAGGTTCCATTAGTTTTTGTTGGCTTCCATTAACCCCACCCAAAAGATGACATCAAGAACTGGGAGGGACTTCATTAAGCAGATTGTTGCCTTAATTATAATATAATAAATCTGTGTGCAGGAGAAGTGAGAAAAAGTTTTCTTGCTCCATTTTGCTGTTTTTAAACGAGAAACGTTGTTTACTGGTTGTTTCTGAATTCGATCTTAGCACTCTAAATATTTGAAATAAATACATGAGAACTTTCAGAGGCCAAAGCAAAAACTAACTCCACTGAAATATACAGAACCTAAAGGGGAAATAAATAATTGATTCATCACTTACATCTTTGCACATTATTAACTTTTTTCATCTTTGATTCCTGGTATCTAACATGGTCCCTACAGGGTAGGTGTTCAGTAAATTGATGAATAATGGGAAGTCCAAACTAAGTATTCTCTTTCATGTGATACTGGAGATGGTATACCTCTCTGTTCCCAAACATTTATTGGTTCCTCCTGCCAATTTCACATAATGGAGAGTCTGAGGGAGACCATAGAGCACAATCAGTAAATGATGTATTTATTGGAACCAAAGACAGCAAAATACACACCAGTTTTGATTTTTTTCAAATGAAAAGACTTTCACTGTGGGCACAATGTTTCTAACAGCACTGTAACGTCAAAGTTAAAAAACGAGATAACGTGAAGTGCGCTTAAAAGCGTCTCATTGTTCCAAGCACTTTGTTTTTCCCAGTGGAACAATGGACAACGCTCCCATTAAACTTTGGAAATACTTGTATGAGATATAACACAGCTGACCTCTCAAGAAAAATTTTTTTTAATCCTTTACACTTTCTAAGTTAGAAAAATATTTTTAACATGTTTTTGACTCTCCCATTAATCTCTCCTTTAGGTAATCAGTGAGTGTGTCTCTGTTGTCCCATGTTATACCAATGACAGCAATTTATCTCTTCTTAAGCACAGCCAGGTACAACAAGCAAGAGAATCAAGTGGCCACAGGAAATAGTGCAAAGCACTTGTTGCCCAAGAGGTGGAAGATGGGGTAAGGCAGGCCATGCAAAGAGAGGAACAAGCCCGTCCTTGCCCGGCTCTTAAGGAGCCTTAGCTCTGGGAGAAATTAGAGACCACCCAGGGTGCCTTGGCCTCGGGCTTAAGAAAATCTAAGCACAGCCCCACTTGGTTCTCTGAAGAACTTAACAACGGAAGGAACAGCAATCCTAATATCAAAACAGGTTGAGACAGGAAAATGATTAGTAACTGAAGTGTCTGGGAGGAAAGGGATTACGAATGATCACCGCCTCTCCATTCCTTCCCATCCAGCTCAGAGCCATTTCAAAACACCAAACCCATTCCTGGAGAGCGTCTCAGAAGTGAGATGTTTCCAGCATGATCTGGGTTATGCCGAGGCCGCCTCCCTGCGTGTTTCTTCGCCCTGTCTCAGCGGAGGGTAGGTTAAACATGGGAGAGGGAACCGCACTGGGAAAACCTTGCTCCTAGAAGTTTGTCCACTCAAGTGTGCTGTGGCTTTGGACCTCACCACTTCTGGAGTGTCTGCTTTTTCCAAAGAATCCTTCAAACAGGCTTGTTCCTTCCCATGCTGGGTGGAATGCACTCAATTTTTACTCATTTCCTCTAGATTGGGACACATGGCCCTTGTGCTTATAGCACCCGGTGTCTGGCCGGCCCGGAAGGGTTGTCATTGATTCCTGGGGCCTAGGTCAGACCTTGCTGGCCCAGCCACCACTGCTGTGGCCAAGAGGGATGTGTGCTTAACAGCTGGGCTCTCCAGTTCCTGCAGTGGTGGGGGACACTGCTACTTACCTTACTAACAGAGCAGTCCTCTGCCTTTAGCCACAGTCCCTGCTGCTGCTCCTCCTACTTCTTTTGCTTTTTTAAATTTACATTTTACAGTTTGTTTGTTTTTTAAAAAATGAGTGCCTATGGTCTCATGGCTCAAGAGGGTATGCAGTGATAAACCTCCTGTCCTCCAGCCACTAATTGCCCTCCTGTAGTAAGTAAAAATGAATAACTATTCTTTTTACCCTTTTTTTTTTTTTGCAAATGTTAACATACTTTGGGAGGGATCTGTGTGTGTGTGTGTGTGTGTGTGTGTGTGTGTGTGTGTGTGTGTCTGTTTCACGTAACAAAGAAATAACACTGTCCCCAGCAATGAGTGAGGGTCTGTTGGACCAGCTCTCACCAACACAGTTTTATCAAAACTTTTGATCTTTGTTCGTCTGATAGGCGAAAAATATCAGTAGAGTTGTAATTTCTAATACTTCACCATAAGACATAGCAAAAAAAAAAAAAATGCCTGTTGGCATTCCCTGTTCATTCTCTACCTTTGGAAGAAGAGAGAACTGACCCCGAGTGTTTCTTTCATCAAGCCAGTCCCACCAGGGGCACCCAGCATTGCCTGAGCTCCTTGTCCTTCCCTCTGAGCAGGAGTCCTTGAGCCAATGGCATGCAGCTCCCACCCCCCCCCACCCCGCCGCCCCCCTGGGATTTGGCTGGCAATCTCTATGAACTCTGAGTAACTACCTGTGACTGCATACCCTTGCCAGCTTCTGCTGATACCCTTCTTTCTAGAAAGCTTTTGGTCTGTGTCCCCTTCTCAGGCTCAGAGCAACTGGAGCCTACGCTTGAAGGGCCAAAGGTAGGGAAATGTTTCCAGAACCCCAGCTGGGAGATCTGAATGGGAAGGATCACCATCAAGAAGTGTAACCTTCAACAGCCAGATCACTGCCTCCCAGCAGAGAGGTGAACCAGCAGACTAAACAACTTGACCTCTCCTCCTACCTCCTCCTCCTGCCGATGCTCTCCATTGGCTGAAGGACACCAGAAGCCAGAGTGGGAGGGAGCTCACTGATGTAGCCACTGAGTTACAAAGTAATGGAGAAGGGCAGGGAGGGAAGCTGGGAAGCAAACAGAAGAAACCCAGCACACACATAAATGGCAAATCCTGCGTTCCTTTGGAACTTGTTCCCTCAGACTCACTGCCTCTTGAGTTTTCCAAGCTCCTGGAAGTCAAAGGCTCATGGGTCTAAGACTTGCAGTCATGACAGTCCGTGCTTCCCCTCATGTAATATTTTTCTAGTAGATGGACACTCAGCGGCACAGTAGCCATACTGCCTCTGGGTTACCTGTAAAGTTTTAAAAGCTGAGCATCTGGATCTTGGATTAGCACAGAGTTACATGGGGGAAAAATGCCTGAATAAAGTAAAGGCAATTGTTGTCATTTACTTGCAACCAGCAGATAACGTTTCATGATGAACTTTTTGTTTTATATTTGAAAATAGCTAATGTGTGTGTTCTAGAAACCAAGTAGGCTAAGGCAAATTCCTGTTTTAAGTCTAGAATCCTGGTGTTTCACTATTTTAAGACAATGGGTGCAAAGGAAGCCCCACTGATACAGATCTAACTGTCAATAGTACTTCACTTCCACTTGCTCAACTGTATTAAGAACTCTAATTTTTAACAGTGCCCGTGTTTCTGGCGATTCGCTAGAATAATCAGGGATCTTATATGTGACCATGAGTCAGTCATGGTCATTATTTTCTAATCTGGTAAGATGAACTAGGGGCCGATGGCTCCATAGAAGTATCACTCAGAACTGAAACTGCTCCTGTGCATGGCTGTCCCTGAGGACTAGTAGGGCAGGAACTCAACAATACCTACAGCTTTATCTAGTGTCACTGAGCTAGAGCCGGGCAGCTAGCTGCTGTGGTGGAGTTGGACCTCTAACGATGCCCAGGAGGTTAGAGGTCCAAACATGGGTCTTACAATGTATGAAAGAGAAGAAAAGAGAATACTCCTTCTGGGTTACACTCAGGTTTCACGGAGTTCCATAATAAGGTTGTATGGACCCAAAGTATTAGAACATTTAGTCTCACAGTCATTTTAAATAATACACTATGCAACTTTTACCAGGGGTCATATACCTACTGGCAGAGGTCTCTGTGGAGGTAACTTCTACTGCAGTGATCTAAAGTCAACACCTCTCTGAAGGACATGCTCTGTTTCTGGGTCTGACCTGCTGGATCAGGATCCTTTTTTTTCTTACCCGGAGGTCCCATTGTTCTCATGCCTCACATTGTTCTTTCAAAATTCTGGCCCTCATGAGGCCAGTCCATCACACATGCAGTGCATGTCTTTACACAGTGATTCCAGAATCTTTTTCTGGGAAAGATATTGGATCCTTTTATATATACATCAGTGGATGCAAACAGATTCATAGTGAGAGATGTTCCCTAGGTCTTTTCCAAAAAAACACATGAACTATGTTCCAGACCACTCCCCCCTTTCAAAAAATTCAGTTACACAGATATCCTCAGAGGGAGCAGTTCTTTGGGAGTGGTATAGAGAGTAGAGTACCTGAAGGTTACCATGTTAAGTCTCATTCAAAAATCATTCCTAAGTGATGGCCTCTAGAAAGGCAAGCCAATTTAATAAATAAACAAATAAATTAATTTAAAAAAACTCTTTCCTAAGTACTATCCCAACTAATACATGTAGAAGGAATGTTGAAAATAGAAAATAATCATTTGGCAGACAGAACAGTAATAATTATTTCAGGGAGAGGCAATTAATGTACACTAAAAGGAATAGGCAAAAGTATGATGAAAAGCAGAACATTTATATAATTTCAAAGGCTCCCCTGATTAGATTATTGATTTTAAAGAGAACAGTAACTTCACCGTGATTAAACCTGGCAGATGCCGCCTTAACTAAGTGATCAAAATAAGCACCACTGGTGACAGAACACACTGACTACGTTCCTCCTGATAGGAAGCACTAAAATGTTCTTGCTAAAAATGTAATCATGAGGAAATATCAGACAAACCCAAATTGAGCAACATTCTACAAAAAACAAACAAACAAACAAAAACAGACACACACAAAACCCCACACCCGACAACAAAAAACCTGCCCACTACTCTTCAAAAAGTCAAAGAAAGACAAAGAAAAACAGAGGACTGGTCACAGAAAGGACTAGTCACAAACTCAAAAAGGATCTCTTACCCTTTGAGACAGCATGGAGGGACCTAGAGAATATTATGCTAAGCAAAATAAGCTAGTCAGAGGAAGACAAGTATCACATGATCTCATTCATATGTGGAATCTAATGAACAAAATAAACTGATGAACAAAATGGATCCAGAGGCTTGGTAGCATGGAGTGGACCGATGAATGTCAGAAGGAAGGAGGTGGGGATGGAGATGGGGAAGAGATTAATCAAAAAACATACGCATATAGGCATAACCCATGGACACTGACAATAGTATGGCGAAGGCGGGAGGTGTGTGTGTGTGGGGGGGAGTTACTGGGGGAAAGGAGGGAGTATCTCTAATATTTTCAACAATAAAGATTTTTTTTAAAAAAAAAAAAAAGACTAATAAACCAGCCTTGGCCAGTGTGGCTCATTTGGTTGGTTGGTTGGTTGGTTGGTTGGTTGGTTGGAGCATCATCCCTGAATAACAAAAGGTGTCAGGTCTGATTCGCAGTCAAGGTGAAATATCAATTGATATTTCTCTCTCATATATATATTTCTCTCCCCTTCCCTTTCTCTCTCTCCTCTAGCTCTCTTTCTCTCTCTCTTCTTCTTCTCTTCCTCTCTCTAAGGTAGATTTTAAAAAATACTAATGAAAATTACTTACAATGCAAGATCTTGGATTGGATCCTGAGCAAAAAAAGTACATTAGTAGGACATGATAAAACTTGAATAAGGTCTGGAGATTACTTTTTCAAATTAATTTTCTATTTTGAAAACAGTGCAATGGTAATAGAAGATAATATTTGTAGAAACTGGGTGGAGAAGACTATAAAGGAACTCTTTATACTGTTTTGTTGCAACTTTCTCATAACTGAAAGTATGTCAAAATTAGTAGTTGAAGAAAATTAAAAATAAATGTTGCTATGGCTGAGCAAAATTTACTTATTACAATATTGGTTTGTGGGCAGAGTAAAAAAATACATATTAATAAAAGAAATATCTTTATTCTTGAAGTTAATATTAGACAAGCAAACCTTGCCTTTGATTAGTAATGTCCTGGATTGTTCAAGCATTTCTTAAAAGCACATTCTAAGCTCTCAGCTCTGGTCTGTTTGTAACAAAATTTATAGACCTCTTCTGGGAGCTGTTTATTATGACAAAGACTAAATACAATGGCCTCTCAGACCAGCAATTTCTGAGTGGAAGAGGAAAGTTTTCCATTTGACAGATTAAAAATCAAGACACCCATATCCCTTTCCTTAGGAAGTATAGGTTAGGGAATGAATCTAGTCCTTTTCCCTGTTTGGTCTGAAAATATATATTACTTCAAATGCAGTGAGTTCATTTCCAGGGTCAGTGAAGAAATCCTGCATAACTCAGAAGCAACATGTTGACAAATAATTGGAGCTACGGGAAGCAGAACATTTTACATGTCACATAAGAATATAAAGTGTTATACAGTATTTTAGTAATTTCTTAAAGAGATATACAAGAAAAAATAATTGAATAACTAGTATCTTTAAATTGGGGGTTAACCCATAATGACCACCCCCTCTACCAAATTATTTAATTACCTAAAAGTTAAAATACTCCATAAAACCTACTGGCCTATTGTTCTTTTTATTTCAGAGAAATCAGCATTAGTTCTAGCACTTAAGAACAAGAGCCGTCTGAAATTTATTTGAGGCCAATATAAGAAGGAAAAATATTTGGATTTTTCTCTCATGTCCGTATCCAAATCTAGAAGCCCTGGTTTTGCTTTGGAAAAAGCAAGAGGGGCAATATTCCTCATTCAGCAAAGAAATAAAAGTCAGATGACAGGAATGATATTCAAATTCAAAGGAAAACCAGAGCAAGAGTGGCTAGAGGAAACTCCCCGCCACCACCATCAAAGATACACTAGTAAATGGGGCTCTGTCAAGAATATTTGAATTATTTTATATAAATACTAGAGGCTCGGTGCACAAAATTCATGCACAGATATGGTCCCTAGTCCTGGCCTGTGATCAGGGCCATCTTCCCTGGCTGCCTACCCGGCCCCCCCACCCCCACTCACCCTCGGTTCCCCATTCACCATCAGGCAATTGGAGCCTGATGGCCGGGGGGAGAAGGACCAATAGGTTGGCCATTCTGCTTGCTCCCTCCCCCCCCGCCATCCTGTCGCCATTCATCCCAGTTGCCCACTTGCCATCAGGCAATTGGAGCCTGCCAGCCAGGGAAAGGAACCAAGAAGTGGTCAGTGCACCTAATAGTGACTGGTCCAGTGGTCGTTCTGGTCATTCTGCTATTAGGGTCAATTTGCATGTTACTCTTTTATTATATAGGATAGAGGCCTATTACATGGGTGGAGGTTGTCCAGGGCAAGGGGCCGTGGTCATTCTCATCTATGGTCATTATAGTTGTTTCGTCATTTCAGTCGCTGGGCTTTCATTATATAGGATTAAATGGAAGGAGGATCCAGAAATTTGACACTTGGATGAGAACATTAGCCATCCTTAATGCTGCTGTACACAAACGGGGAGTAACAGTGGGTGGGAGCAGTGGTTAAACGAGGGAAAGGAAGGTAATCTAAAGTGTTGAGTTGGGAAGAATGATTATGAAGCTCTTTAACAATAGTTCAGGTAGGTATTGATAAAGACCTGATCAAAGCAATGGCAGTAGGAGTGACGAGGAAGGTTAGAATGCCAAACATTTCAATTGTAAAATCAACAGGACTGGTGACTCCTTGACAGAGAAGCATGATTGAGATACCTCCAACGTTCCTAATCATGAGTAACTAAGTGAACAATGATGCAGTTATCAGAATTTTAAAATAAAAGGGGAAGGTCTTGTGGGGAAAATGGTGATCTCTAGTTGGACATTTAGGAGATATCCAGAACACAGCTGGAAATAAACATATATGCAGTATTTTGGAATTAGCTGTAAGCATGAATGAAAATTCCCAGGAGGCATAGAGAAGGGAAGAGAAGGGAAGAAGCTGAGTAAGGAAGCATAGTTAAGAGCTGGGTAAAAAGAGGAGCCCAGAAGAAACAAACAGGAAGGAAGAACTTGATATAAATGCCAAGGAAGAAGAAGAAGTCAAGAAATTAATAGTCAATGTTGTCAAATACTAAGATGCTAGTAAAAAAGAAGCTATTGGATTTGATGGGAATTATTAATGAATAGAGGCTCAGTGCACAAAATGTGATTGCTCCTGTACCCTCTCACAATCCAGGACCCCAAGGGGGATGTCCGACTTCTGGTTTAGACCCAATTCTGCAGTGGACAACCCTCTCACAATCCACGACCACTGGCTCCTAAAAGCTTGCCTGCCTACCTGCCTGCCTTTTTTGCCCCTAGCCACTTGTCTACCTGCCTGCTCATCCATAACCTCTCACCTGCCTGATTTCCCCTATCGCCTCTGCTTTGGCCCCCATCACAGCAGCTTTGTCCAGAAGTATATCCAGAATGACATCCAGAAGGTTGTTCAGCTGTCCAGTCTAATAAGCATATTATGCTTTTACCAGAGGCCCGATGCACAAAATTTGTGCAGGGCGGGAGAGGGGGGCGGAGTTTGCTGTCCCTCAGCCCAACCTGCACCCTCTCCAATCTGGGACCCCTCAAGGGATGTCCAACTGTCCTTTTAGGCCCGTTCAATGGGATCGGGACTAAAAGGGCAGTTGGACATCTCTCTCACAATCCAGGACTACTGGGTCCCAACTGCTCGCCTTCCTGCCTTCCTGATTTCCCCTAACCACTTCTGCCTGCCAGCCTGATCAACCCCTAACCACTCCCCTGCCAGCCTAATTGATGCCTAACTGCTCCCCTGCCAGCCTGTTTACCCCTAACTGCCCTCCTCTGATGGCCTGGAACTGCCTTGCCCTACAGGCCTGGTTCCTCCCAACTGTTCTTTCTCCCCTGCAGGCCTGGGTCCCCCTCAACTGCCCTTCCCTGCAGGCCCAATCACCCCAACTTCCTTCCTCTGCCTATCTGGTCACCCCTAACTGCAGTCCTCTGCTGTCCTGATCACCCACAACTGCCCTCCCTTGCAGGCCTGGTCCTTCCCTACTGCCCTCCCCTGATGGCCATCTTGTGGTGGCCATTTTATGTCCACATGTGGGCAGCCATCTTGTGTGTTGGAGTGATGGTCAATCTGCATATTAGTCTTTTATTAGGTAGGATACAGGCCTGGTTCATGGGTGGGGGGGGCTGGCTTCTTGAAGTTAATGCAAGACAAGCAAAAAAGAAGGGTGTCCTGGATCAGGGTGGAGATTCCCTTGGGACATGGGGTGGCCTGGGCAAGGGGCCTGTGGTGGTTTTCAAGCTGGCCATGCCCCCAGGCAACCCAAGCGGCAGCCCTGATATCTGGGATTTATTTATCTTCTACAATGGAAACTTTGTAGTCTTAAGCAGAGGCCAAGACAGGCCAGGGCTGCAGAACTTGGCTTCCTCCATTGTTGGGGGCAACCCTAGTCTCCTGCTCTCTCCAGCTCCATGGCTGCTGTCATTTTTGTTGGATTTATTTATTTTCTATAATTGAAACGTTTTAGCCTTGAGTGGAAACCTGGGGCCACCAGGGTGTGTGGAAAGCTTGGCTCCCTCCTGCTTGCTCTGTGGCCACAGCCATCTTGTTTGGGGTTAATTTGCATACTCACTCCTGATTGGCTGGTGGGCATGGCTTTTGGGTGTAGCAGAGTGGTGGTTAATTTGCATATTACTCTTTTATTAGATAGAATTACAGTGGTACCTCGAGATGTGAGTTTAATTCTTTCCGTAACTTTGAGGTGTGGGAAACTATGAGACGCTCGAGTCTCGGTAAACTGGTGGGTCCTGTGCAGCCAGCTGATCCTCGCAATTACTCCTATCTCAAATGTTGCTTGTATTTCAAAGCAAAAATCGCTCGCTCGTATCTCAAAAATCTCGAATGTTAGGGCACTCGTATCTCGAGGTACCACTGTATTATAGATGGTGGAGGTAGAATCCAAATTGCTGTAGTCTAAGAAGTAAATGTTAATTAGAACATGGGGATAGTAAATTAAAGCTCTTCGGATGAAAAAGGTAGTAGAATGGTAGCTTGAGAGGCAGTAATTGTCTACAAAGGACTTTTGTTCCCCATCACAGTTTTAGGCACTATCTATTAAACACAGCATTTTCATTTATAAACCAGCTCTCCGATGTACAAAACGGATCCATCATTTTGAAAGGGAAGAGGGCCTGAAGGAAATAGACATTTCATAATCTATATTATGTTTTGGGTTCATTGGTAAGAATCATCACTTTTTTCCCCCCTCCCTGAACACACACACACACACCCTAACTGTAGATTACAGAGGGGAAAGGAACTGTCCCGAGTGCCGCAGTGCATAGTCCAAAACAGAACTTTAGCTACCTCACTTTATAAAAAGATGCTGCTATTTGCCTTAGTTACACATTTAATTTTTATTAGGTTACATATTTAATGTGGGAAACTTGAAGAATTTTGTAATGATATAATAAATGCTTGCAAAAGAATATAAAGTGGGGGGGGGGAAGACTACCGTATTACATATACAGGGGGAAGGGGAAAATGTATAACTATAAAAACAAATACACAAAGTAGGAATAAATACTAAAGAAAACAAACTAAAATAATAGCATCTCTTTGAGCGACAGAATTTGGGACTTTGTTTTCTTCATCTTACTTTTCTGTGTTTTCTCAATTTCCTATACTTAAAAATGCCTTAAAATCTCCATAAAGGCCCTGACCGGTTTGGCTCAATGGATGGGGCCTGGGCCTGTGGACCGAAGGGTTCTGGTCAGGGGGCATGCACCTTGGTTGCAGGCGCATCCCCAGTGCGGGGCGTGCAGGAGGCAGCTGAATTGATGTTTCTCTCTCATTGACGTTTCTCTCTGTCCCCTTCCTCTCTGTAAAAAAATCAATTATATATATATATATAATTATATATATAATTATATATATATATATTTTTTTCTCCATAAAGTCATGGGAATTTCTAAACACTAGCAATCTAAGCCCCTTTTCCTTGTGTCTAAAAAAAAGGTATTTATAAATAGTAATTCACCAGACGCGAAGCACCCTCCGTCGTCTTCACTCGCAACTTCTTTCTCCTAATTCATCTTACTAGGTGCTTCTGCGGCTCTAGGTTCTCCCTGACTCTTGCACTCTACAGGTGCGCGTTCAGAAGCCACACGGGAAGCAGAATGGGGAACCCGAGGCTTGTTTCGGGTGAGCCCCACGACTCCGTCCATCGTCTGGAAAAGAACTGGCTGAGGTCTCCTCTCCGCCAATAATTAGCAATTGCGGAGCATCAGAGACATCCATCCCTGCAGCTCGCCGGGCCCGGCCTCGGTTTTCCCATCTTTAAAACGGAGCCAGGAGAATTTGCTGCGGGCGGGGGCGGGGGGTGGGACCAGGGGGCGATGCGCGGGGCAGGGCTGCCGGGAGGACGGTGCCGCAGGGAATCGCTGCGGGACCGGCTCCGCGGCGCACGCCCCGACTCGGCGGGGGCGGGGCCCGGGAACCTGTATTTGAGCCGCTTCCCAGGTGGTTCCGGCGCTCACACAGGTCTGACAGCGCTCGGGTTCTGGTCCGCCTCGCCGCCGCCTCCTCCGCCTCCTGCTGCTCCCAGCGACTTCCCGTTCCCGCCACCCCGGAGCCGCGGGAAGGCGGGGAGAGAGGGCGCCGCCGGGCCCCCCGGGCCGCTCGGTCCCGGCCCCTCGCCCGCCTCCCCCCGCGCCCCGTCCCCCCCCCCCCCCGGCGGGGCCCCGGCCCGCGGGTTACATAACGGGCCCCGCGGAGGGCTCTCGCGAGGTTTCCACCGCCCCCTCCTCGCTCCACGTCAGAGGGAATCGGGCGGAGCGGCCAACATGGCGGAACGCAGGCGACACAAGAAGCGGATTCAGGTAGCCCAGCCGGGTGCCGGGGCCGGGGGCCTCCGGGCGCTGGAGCGTGGCCGGAGCGGGGGAAGCCTCCGGGAAGGGCGAGCGGAGCGGGCGGCCAGGCGGGGCGGGGCCCGTGTCCGGCCGCCGGCGGCGCGCTGCGTGGCTGCGAGGGGCCTGGGCGCGGGGGGGGGAAGGTGCTGCTGGCGACGGCGGCGAGCGAGGCTGAGGCGCCGGGGCTGCGGGGCAGCCTGCTCCCTTCTGCACCCCAGCCTCGCGCCCTTAGCCCCCTGGAAGGGAAGGCCACGGTCCTGCGGGTGGACGCCGGCGCCGATGGACCCAGAGCAGCCGGTTCTTTGTGCGCCGACCGGGCTGTGGGAGGGAGGGGGGTCGCCTGGGCTTGGGCAGCTGCCCCGCGGGGCCCGGGCGCCCGTCTCCCCTCCCCTGCTCTTCTCCGAGGGTGTTATCCGCCTGGTTGTCCCGTGGTAGCGCTCCGGCTTTCTCTCCGGCGACACCGTGTAAATAAACACAGCCCTGTTGGGACTGCGGCGAGCTGGTCGCGCCCAGAAACCTCTCGGTGTGTCATCCTCGTAACCTACATAACACCCCTCCCTCGGTCCTCACGTGTGTCATCTGGGCATTTCATCCCTGCGGTCCCACCCCCTCCCCTCCCCTCGCCCCCAGCCCCCTTCCTGTTGTTCTTGCTCTTTACCAGGAGGATTAAATAGGTGGCCCCTCTTAGACTCGGGATGCTCCTGGTCTCCTCCGCTCAGGTGCCTTAGAAACCTCCCTGGGCCCTCACAAATGGATTGTGTGTGCGTCGTGAATTGAGAATGCACTAAATCACACATGGGTTACACCCACCGTCTTTCTGTTCCTGACGGTTGCCTTGCTTGGAATGACTTCTTCTGTCTAATGTTTTATTCCCCCATTTAAAAAAAAAAAAAAAACCGACCACTTCATGGGCCTCCATCACAGGTGACCTGAGCCTTCTGCGAGCTTAAAATTCTCCTGGAAACTTTGGAATTTGGGGAGTTGGGCAGAAATACAAGAAGGGGGGGGGGGGGTCCTGAAACAGTTGTCCCGAGCGCAGGCAGGCCATAAAAATCAGGACTTAAGGTTATGGAAGAAGTTTCTGATTCTGTTCTTTGTAGTCTTTCAGAATTGAGTTATGGGTCAGGTATAAATATGTAAGATTTTTATTAGCATTTGTCTCGAATTTGTCAACTTGGTGCCTGCTAGGCTTCCTTATACTTACACATAGGCAGCATTTTATGCCTTTTCATAAACATTGTCCTTGCGATGTCAGCTATTGTAAAAGTGACCTTAATTCACTTTGTGAAAATAGCTGCTCTATGTCAATTGTGATTTTTTTTATATGAAATAGAAAGGTAGGTTAAGAAGCTGTGTTGTAGTGGTTAGTGGCGAGGAACTAAAACTTGAGCCAGACTGCCCGTCTGTACCCATTTCACAAACGGTTAGCTGTGTAACTTTGGGCAAGTTACTTAACTTTTTACCTCAATTTCCAAATCTGTAAAAAAGAATATGTAACTTAAAAAAACAAAACAAAAAAAAAACAAGGAACCTCATAAGGTGGTTGTGAAAAAATACATTAGAAGAGTGCGTGGCACAGAACTCCTTCCTTTCCCCTCTTCCCAAGTCTGAAAGATTTATGATGGCTTGTTTTGGTTTTTGTTAAGTAATCTGATTTGCTGAAGAAAGATTAACTCCTACCGATTCATTAAGTAAACCATTAGACTGTGAGTGTAATGTATAGGTTTTGGCTTCCTATTGTGTATTTGAAGATGAGATAAGTGTGTGAGGATCTGATTGTTAAAAATCAACTTGGCATGTTGCTGAATCAAACTGATTTTTTTCATTATAGTTTTCTAGCTGTAGTTTGCTAGAATGTTGTGAAGATCTTGGGAGTGCTATTTGGAAGACTATTGTACAGTCTTAACAAATTAGAATAGACAATATCTTAAACAATTTCTTATTTATCCCAGAGACTCGGAAACTATACGTTAGCATCACTTTAGACAAAAAGATCAAATGTAGTGACAAAATTCAGAATTTAAGTTACAGAAAAAATTCTATTGTGAGACTTTTGGGCAAAAAGGTCTAATATCCACTGAGTTTCCTGTTGTTTGTTACTTGATGCTTTCTGTTGAGAAAAGATTCTTAGGTTTAATAGATTTAGTGGTGAATTGTAGTTTGTACGTTGGGGGGAGTGATTGATTCAGATAAGTTCAGGGTTTTTAAAAAGTATCTAATTCATTTGCTTTTTTCTAGTGTAGCATAATTTCAGATTCTGTATCCCATCAAAGTTGGATCAAGAGGACTATTTTGTCACATTTTCTTCTTGGACTCACTATACAGGTCACTGAACACCAGAAGTAAACTATATATATTCATTGACATTACATTGGAAAATTTTTAATGATTGAGATTCTTTTTTTTTTTTAAATATGTTTTATTGATTTTTTTACAGAGAGGAAGGGAGAGAGAGTTAGAAACATCAATGAGAGAGAAACATCGATGAGCTGCCTCTTGCACACTCCCCACTGGGGACGTTCCCGCAATCAAGGTACATTCCCTAGACCAGAATCCAACCCGGGGCCCTTGGGTCTGCAGGCCGATGCTCTATCCACTGAGCCAAACCGGTTAGGCATGATTGAGATTCTCAAGTGAAAGTGATCTCAATCTAAATTGATGAAACATTTAAAAATAATTTTGTTACTTAATGCAATTACATAAATTTTTAAGGACATACAGTAAGTGCATATAGGTTAACAGAAAGTGCCGCTTACTAGAAAGGTTAATTTAGAATCCTAGTACAGTACCATGAAATTGTAGAGTTGAAAAGAATTTTCAAATAGGGTTTGTTTGGCATCCTCTTGCACAAATGTGGTTCTTTCTTATATAAAAGCAGAGTGGAGGCCCCAAAGCCCTATTACTTAAGTACCTCACTACTGTCACTCCTACATACTATTGTCCTTTAAGCTATTTTTAGGACTTCAAAGAAAAAATATTACTAGGTCTATAACTTACTGCTCTAAACCATTACACTTATTTTACAGATAAACTGGTTCAGGGAGGTTATGTGACTTGACCCAGGCTCACTCACTCATCAAGATAATAAAACCAGATTTAGACCAAGTCTTTTAATTCTCAGTTGAATATTCTTCCCACCTCACCATTGATAAAATAAAAATAAATTGTCCTGAAATACTTTAATCCTGAAATCTTTATATTAAATTGTATAACCTACTTAACATGATTTGCTCATGCTAATGAGAGAATTATCCCAATTAATATTCTGCTTATGGAATTACTCAATTGAGTTTTGGAAAATTAAATGGCTTATTAATTCCTAGAACTTTTATCACCTGCATCTCAGTTAATTTGATTGCACCCAACTGTCCCCTGGCAATAAAATTCTGCCTTATCTTGGGCCAATAGGCTTAATTTCAGAAAAGAGAAAGTTTAGGACTATAGAATCTGACTCCTGGGGCCTTCTGAAGAAAGAAGAAACCCAGGAAGCAGATCCTAAGTGAGAACTATCCCCAGAAGTTTAATGGAGGGCTTACAATAGCAAAGAGGGTATTACAGAAGGGCACTATCAGAGTTAAGATACAGAGACTTGCCGAACTTTATTAGTAATGTGCTGTGTGACTTTAAGCAAATGATTTATCTAAGGTCCCCTCGAGCTTTCAGATTTTATTCTGTTAACCCTATTTGCATTTTCACCAATATTTTTATAGTACTTGTATGAATATATAAATTCAGTTTGTGAACTAACCTTTTTTCTTTTTTGCTCAATTCACTCGACAATTCAATTCAGTTGATTTCTATTGACTAGCGATTTTTAAAATTCTTATAAATTAAAACTTCTGCAAGATTGAATGAACCCTAAGGCTTACTGACTTGATCTAATGCTTATATCCTCAAAAAGATTACCTTAAGTTCTTAAATACTGGCTATCTATATTAATAAAAGGGTAACATGCTAATTAGACAAGGTGACCAGACATCATTCTGACAAAGTGGGGGCATGGCCAGCCTGCAAACTGCTAGTGGCCCCTCACTCTGGCCGTCCCCACCCCCAAATGGGGACCCCCCAACTCCGATCCGGGGCCTCCTTCAGGCACAGGCCAGCTGGCCCCCACCCATGCACCAGGCCTCTCCTATATAATAAAAGGGTAATATGCAAATTGACCCTCATGGCAGAACGACCTTTGGATCAGTCACTATAAAGGCACACTGACCACCTCTTGGTTCCTTCCCCCTGACAGGCATTGATCACCTGATAGCAGATGGGGAACTGGGGTGGGTGGTGGCCGGGGGGGGTGGGGCTGGCTGCAGGCAGCTGGGAAAGATGGCCCTGATTGCAGGCCAGGCCTAGGGACTGTACCTATGCATGTACCTGTGTGCCGGGCCTCTAGTATATATAGAAAAGGTAATTCTTATCTCATTATAGTATTTGAGTGTTGATGTAGTCCAAAGTAAAAATAGCCACAGGAGCAGACTCTGCCGACCTCAGCCCTCAAAGAAGACATGGGTGAAACATGGAATGGAGCTCTGGGGCTGGGACTGGGGAGGTGGAGGGATTGAGCAAAAAGAAAAAAGAGGGGACTTATGGACATGACAACAGTGTAGTGACTGCAGGGGTGGTAGGAGGTAAGGAGGGGTGGAGAAGGGCATAGAGGGAATAAATGGTGATGGGAAAAAATAAAATTTAGGAAAGAAAATTGAACAAAGTAAAAATAGTATTTATTAAATAACTTGAGAGTGTTCTAACCAAACTTTCAGTTTATATAATTTTGGATTGTGAGTTGCAGCAGCTAACATCTTGGTATTTGAGTGCAAAGATGATAGTCCAGCCTCAAAACAGTAGTTTTTCACTTCCTCATTCTAAGACATTTGAACTCATTCATTGAGCTATATAAAGTTTTTTTCATTTGAGGATTGATGAGTTGATTTCTCCTATTAGTGGCTCCTGCCATTCTCAAAAGGCCTTCACTTTTTGTTAGGTGTCTAGAAAAGTTAGGAAATTTTCTGAAGATTTGTTCACATCAAAAGGGAATAAAAGGGGACATGCTGTAGTCTATACGTAAACAGGAAGAGGGTAAGACTTTTATACTCTTCAGGCTGCAGTAGGGGAGCAGTGAGAGTGCTGCCTCCATGGCAGGATCATGGTCATGTTCCCTTGGCACTCAGAGCATTCAGTCTTTCTGGCTTCAAAGCCTCAGCAGGTGGCACAAATTCTATGCTTTCATTAAAGACAGCCTATAATATGTTTAACTGTTATGTGGCATAATGAACATTTATTTCATAATTCACAAAGGAAAATAGAAACTTTTTTAGGATTTGAACTTCAAGGAGCAAAGAAGGTGTCAGTTCTGTTAAAACAGTATCTTGATAAAATTCACTAGTTACAGTTTCAAAGGAAGATACTGATACTTTAAGTATAAATGGATAAGTAACTGTGTCTAGTTGGGAGAGATTATCCAAACCCATGTTTTCTAGGTCTGTTCTGTTCATTATTGCTTAGGAGTTTGTTGTTGTGTTTTTAAGGAGGGGAAAGGAATGAAAATAGTTTACAGTTGACTCTTAAACAACACGTATTTGAATTGTGTGGATCCACTTATATGCAAATCTTTTTCAATAAATATGTTTCCCTGGATTTCACGTGTGTAGATTCAACCAGTGGATCCACAGTTTTGATTGTATACATTTATTGGTCTGTGCCATTTAATATATAGAACTTGAGCACCCAGGGATTTTGGCATACATTGGGTTTTCTGGAACCAATCCCTCATAGATGCCATGGGACAACTGTAAAGTTTTGGGGTAGTCAAAAATTATATATGGATTTTCAACTGCCAAGGAGTTCTGCTACCCTAACCCTGGCATTATTCAAGGGTTAACTGTACTTAAATCTCTTTTCACTGTGGGAATGACTTTGGTGAACTTTAAGTTAATTGTTAAAATGAGGTTTAAAATTGTTGTGAATTCATGTAGTATCGGATTCCCTACAGCAGTGGTCAGCAAAGTCATTAGTCAACAGAGCGGCAAATGGTGGCTCACGAGCTGCAATTTGCCGACCACTGCCATATTGTATAAAACTAGAATGGACTTTTTAGTTTCTTGTGTATCTTAATATGATATTTTACATGATGATGCCTCCATCAGCAATCAGTAGATCAATGCATTTATGCCTGTGCTCAGTAAATGAGTGTTAGCAGGAGGGTAGACTTGTCATACCTAAAGTTGATATGATTTTTTTCCCCCAGAATCAACTTCCTCCCAAATTTCTGTTATTGGAAAACTGTACTTTCAAGTTGATCAAATTAGAGGTCTGACATCTTTGATTCAGCCATTTCATTCATCCTTTATCATAGAGTCCTATCTGCTCTACATTTGAAATGTTTCAAATGTCCACAATTCTTCTCATTCCTAGTCCAGTATGACATCATGTTTTACTTGAATACTAATTAGTTGAAATTTCTCAAACTGTCAGGAAGAATCTTTAGCCCTGTTCTGCTTACTAACTTACTTACTTACATACTTAGTCTCACAATGCTTCCTAACTTGTTTCTATTTGGAGCCAAATTTTGTGCTCATTCTCAGCCATAATGTTTATGTTGTCTGTTCAACATAAAACTTGTTCTTTTTTGAAAAGCAAGCTCCCTTTCCAAGAGATCTTTCATAGTTATTTTCATCCACTTGATAATCCTACTCCTAAAATATGCTTTACAGAATTTTGGCATTAAGTGTAGCACCCAAAGATAATATAAGGTAAATACTCAGTAAGTATGTATTTGAATGATTTTGTTTTTTAAGACTTCTCACCCACAATAATTTTTAATGAAGCATATCCTGGTAACAACTTGCCAGTTAATTAGATAAACCTTTAAATTTGCAACAGATATGTCAAATTAGGGGGGAAATGAAACAAATATGGGTATGTTTATAAAATAGAATTTTTTATAAACCAATTATAGATCTCATTGTTTTCAACTATTTATAATACTTTTTTGATTGTATCACAAATATATAGGATATTAATTACTAATCTTTGAGACTTCTGGGATTGCAGTGTATTACACAGGCATAATTAAGTACTGTCATTCAACATATGAAACTAACATATGTTAGTATATTTTAGTGTGATTTCAATAATTGAAGTATAGAATTTTCACCATTTAGCATGTCAGAAATGTATTTTGTGACTAGACTTCAAACCAAATCATTATGAACCTTATAGATGTTAGTGAGCTTTGAGTGTTAGATTTTGAATTTGAAATATTTTAATATTTTATTTTTCTGTGATACATATCTATACTAATAATAGAGGAATATGCAAATTGGCAAGGATGCCATCACATAATGACCAAACTGGTTGGGGGTGGGGCCACAGTGGAGAGCTCTCAACATGCCTGGACCAGGGGCCTGAAGATCACAGAGAGGAAGTGAGAGCAGATAGGCAGTTAGGGGGATCAGGCCAGGAGGGAAGAGCAGATAGGCAGTTAAGGGAATCTCAGTTCAGGAGGGGAGAGCAGATAGGTAGTTAGGGGGGATCAAGCTAGGAAAGTAGAGCAGTTAGGGGCATCAGGCAAGCAGGCAGGTGAGCAGTTAGGAGCCAGTGGTTCCAGATTGCAAAAGGGATCCTGAATTGGAGAAGGTACAGGCCAGGCTAGGCTGAGGAACACCACACCCTTCTGCACCAGGCCTCTAGCTTTTATATATAAAGCTAAAGGTTTTGTAGTTATATAAATATTTGTGTTTTACTGTAGTCTTTATTTGTATTGAATGGTTTGGGCTTTTAATTTTTATTGACACAAATTATAACCCACAAATGGGATAGTAGCAGAGTATATAAGAATCATACACCATCAGTTGGGCTACTGGAAGTAGAGCTGAGAAACTCAAAGGAAGAAATATGAGAAGTAGCTGCCAGGTGACTCAACTAAAGCACAGGCTTTTACTTCATCTAACAAATCACCCCTTTCCAGGATAAAATTAAAGCTGAAACTGTGGTTTGTTACTTATTCTTTAACATCATCAAATACAGCTGAATTCAGTTTTATCTGTAACATGTGGGAAAACTGACTCAAAAAACAGATGGTTTAGGTAGTTTATTTTTTTCTATTTCCTATTAGTAGCATGTCTTGCCTGAAATGTAGGTATCTTTAGCATTAATGTTTCTCAGCATCCTAGATTTGTAGCAAATAATTCTTTACTATTATTTGGCTCTTTATTCATTTAGAAACAGACTTTCCTAAAATTAGTCACATTTAGATTATATATTGCTAGAATTATTGTTTTTGTGTTTTATGAATTATGCTTAACCATGTAATTAAAGACAGTATTTTTGTTTCAATAGCTTACAGCAAAAAGACAACTTCTGAAAGTTTATATATAATATATGTGTGTGTGTGTGTGTATTTAGACTAATAAAAGAGAAATATGCAAATTGACCATACCTCTGCAACGCCCACCAGCCAATCAGGGATGAGTGTACAAATTAACCCAACCAAGATGGTAGGTTAATTTGCATATGCAGGTGCCAAGCCACCAGGGGCGGTGTGGTGCCATGTGGCCTGGGCTCTGGGGATGGGTGAAGTGCTAAGTCCACAGCCTCCCAGGACCATCTCTGGCCCTGGGAGGTGAGGGTGACCACACAGCTTGACATCAGGGCCTTCTTGGCTGTAGCCACAGTGACCTGTGAGCAGGCATGCAGGACTGCAGGCAGGCCCCACAGAGAGCAGAGAGCCAGGGGAGCGGGTCTAAGCCATCAGTAGGACATTCCCTGAGGGCTCCTGGATTGAAGAGGATGCAGGTTGGGCTGAGGGACACATTCCCTCCCCCCACACTCCCGCATAAATTTCATGCACCGGCCTCTAGTGTGTGTGTGGGTGTGTGCACGTGCGCGTGCGCGCGCGATACAAATGTAGACTGCCTTCATTTTATTCAGTATATGGGTAGAGAGAATAAGTACACAGAAGGAATTATCAAAGAAGTTGTTTAGAATGTAAGGAAATAAATGGAAGATGGGGAATGATAAACAGTGAAGAAAGTAAGAAAAAATTAGAGGAAGAAATGGAAGAAAGAAAAGAGAGAAGGATTAAAGCAGCCTTCCCAACACTCCATGAATTTCCATGTACAGTTCTTCAAATAAGAGTGTAATTTATCTATTGCAGTTTTACTTTTGCTTTGACCCCTAAAAGGGAAAAAAAAAGAAGCAAGACAAGGTGAAAAAAGGAGTCTCAGACAGTATCTGAGATTTGGAATCACAAGAGGGAAAGGGAAGGGAGTACAAATCTTCAGAATCTCAGACCTCAGATAATTCTTATGGCTACCACTCTGGGTCAGCTACCTTTGGTTAATCCAAGATCTACTCCTAAGGTCTGTTGTTCATTGTTCAGAGTATATGGCTTTTATTTAATATTTATTTATGGCACCTGTTTCTACTTACTTTGACATTTGGGCACTCACTATTAGCATCCGCTTAACCTTTTGAATTATTGCTTTGTGGCTTATAAAAAGAGACCAGGCAAGAGTGAAGGTGAACTGGTACTATGTAGTTACCATACTGGAAAAACAACTCAAAATAAATGCCTGAAGCTGAAGCCAAGAGGCAGTCAGGTTTTGGCTCCATAAACTTGTATTTGAAAGACATGTAATTTTAAAAATTCTCCATCCTGTCTTTTGTATAGATTACCACGTCTACTCCAGAGAAAGTTTGAAAGAAAGCCCTATGTTCCACTTAAAAATATTTGCAGAACATATCTGTAAATTCTTCTTGAGTACATGAATTTTTCAAGTAAATGATTACATTAAATTAATATTCTTACTTTGCAGGAAGTTGGTGAGCCATCTAAAGAAGAGAAGGCTGTAGCCAAGTATCTCCGATTCAACTGTCCAACAAAGTCTACCAATATGATGGGTCATCGGGTTGATTATTTTATTGGTAGGATTATACGAGAAAATATATTAGTGTATATATCTTATGAAGATACCTAAATTTGGGATATGTAGATGTTTTAAAAGTGTTTTCCAAGTGTGATTAGGGAAGCTGGGTGATGATAATTGACTGTCCTTTTCTTTCCTTTTATGATTGAAACTATCAATAAGATGAATGTATTTTGCAATAACATTTCTTGGAAATTTTTAAAATAGAATTTATTTTCAGTATTAATACTACCTTATGTTCAGATAGTACAGGTACTTAAAGATAATCCTTTTGTAAAACTCTGGAGTAGAATTCATTGTGAAGCAAATCCTATTGGAACCAATTTAGGAGCTTTGGATCTTCACATAATCCAACACCCTTATTATAAGTTAATGTTATCTATAACGTCCTATAGCTTATAAACATTAGTTGAATTTGCCTCTTTGATCCATTAAGATTGAATTGCCATTATAGAAAAGAAATTTACTTGCCTTTCTTTAATATGATGATTAATTTTTATATCCATTAAGAGTTTAGAAAAATTGATATGATATTCACTTCAGAACTAATATATTTAGCTGCTTCTAGCAGTAGCTTGTTCAGAACTTATTCCTTAGTGGGTTACAGTTAAAAGCATAATGACAGAATTTGTTACTGGGGGAGAGGAAGATTTTTGGTTTCTTTAGACTAATTTAATTGTAATTATTTGATGAGTGATATTTATATTTTGAATTTTTTATTTAGAATATTGCCCATTTATCTTGCTTTAGTTAATATTTTTAAATTAATTTTATTTCCCAGCATTACTTTAAAAAGATGCTTACTGATATGCTTCACAGATTAAGTTTTGAGGAACTGTTTATCATGACCATGTCAGACTTAAATTTTCTATTGAATTTGGTTTTATTTTCTGATGCCATTGTGTTGAAATTTGCCTTAGAAAATATTATTTAAGTAGGCATAAATTTCTATGTATACTAAATTTAAAATAATAAATTTCTTCTTTAGCTTCAAAAGCAGTGGATTGCCTTTTGGATTCAAAGTGGGCAAAGGCCAAGAAAGGAGAGGAAGCTTTATTTACAACAAGGGAGTCTGTGGTTGACTACTGCAACAGGTAGTGTTTATTTCTTAGTGAAGGATAACTAAATAGTAACTTAGTAATACTCTCCATAGTTCTGAAGCTTCTTACCGATTTTCATCATTTAACATAGTGATATTAAAACATAGTTCAAACATAGCTTTTACATGCAAACTGGATTTCTTCAGTACCTCTAGAAATACATTTATTTGGTGTTAGACTACCATATTTTTATGATTTTTATTTGTGTTCTATTAACCTTTTTACATTTGCCAGGCTGACTAAACCAAAGAGGTCAGCAATAAACATCATACAACAGTGCTTACAGTGAACAAAAAAGTCTTTCTTTTCTAGAGCAAATGGTTGGGGAGTCTTTTCTAAAATTTTGGCAGGGTTTCCTAATAGACCTGCTGTTCCTGGGGTTTTTGTTTGCTTGCTTGTTCTTAGAGTGCCTACACACTGCGTATTAGTCAGTACCCTTCCATATTTTGTTTAGTAATTGCTAACTTATTCCTTGTAAAATCAAGGAAGCTGCAACATCTATTTTGATTCCAAAATGAAGAATAGTCCAATAATATATTCATGTTTTTATAATAAGTACTCCTTTGGGAAAAGCTTTTGATGGTGAGTGGTATACAAAAAAAATCAGTTTCCTCTTAGAAATAAGTACACTGTTTTTTTCATTTTTTTTCCCTTTGGTTTAAATAGTTATGCGTATTTATTAAGCTGTTGATGAACCAAGTTTTTTTTTTAATGACACTATAGTTTATAGAAAGTGGAAATTTGACATTTTAGATTATTTTATATGTATGGTAGGGAAGTACACATAGCAATTTACTAGAATATTGTTTAAAGATATTTAAAGTTATCAGCCACATGCAGCTCCTCTAAAAAACCGTTACTTCACAACTTTGTTTCTAAAGCTATAAAGTTAAGGAATTATTAAAAATTTCTTAAAATTACCCTAGCCGGTTTGGCTCAGTGGGTAGAAGAGTATTGGACTGTGAACTGAAGGGTCCCGGTTTCGATTCTGGTCAAGGGCACATGCCCTGGTTGCAGGCGTGCAAGAAGTAGCTAATTAATGATCCTCTCTTATCATTGATGTTTCTATCTCTCTCCCACTCTCTTCCTCTCTGAAATCAATAAAGACATGTTTAAAAAATTTTTTTCTTAAAATTTGTAGTTGTTAAAAACTAGATTCACAAATGGACCTTTCAGAATCAATAAAATTTTCATTGTTGGAGCAGGGATGAGCTAAAGGTGGTATAGTTGGTATTTTTCTGTACAGCCATTTGTATGTTTAGCACTCCAAAGTACAAATTTCCCTGCCTTGCCTCAAAATAGATTTTTATATGTGATATAAAAACTTAAGCGATGTAATAAACACAGAAACAGAGGATGATATGTAAATTACCTAAGGTCACACGGCTAATTATCAGAGCCAGAATTCTAAATCCAACAGTCTTACTCCAGAGAGGAAGAGAGGAGAGAGAGAGAAATATTAATGATGAGAGAGAATAACTGATCAGCTGCCTCCTCACGCCCCTGCCCTTGAAGATCGAACCTGCAATCCTGGCATGTGCCCTGACCGGGAATTGAACTGTGACCTCCTGGTTCATAGGTCAATGCTCAACCACTGAACTGCACTAGCCTGGGCACAGTTCATGCTCTTAACCACTGTGTGCTATACTCTCTCCTCCAACAAAATGGCGATGCGTTTAATGAAGCAAAAATCAGATGAAGGATTCACCTGTCAATGCAGGTGTCCTCAGCTTTCTGAAAGTTCGCAAAAGACCTACATTATTTTTTTAAAATATATTTTTAATGATTTCATAGAGAAAGGGTGAGGGAGAGAGAGAGAGAAACATCACTGATGAGAGAGAATCATTGATTGGCTGCATCCTTCACACCCTCTACTGGGGATTGAGCATGTGCCCTTGACCAGAATTGAACCTGGGACCCTTCATTCCCAAGGCCGATGCTCTATCCACTGAGCCAAACCGGATAGGACAAGACCTACATTATTACAGTAACAGCTTTATTGTAAAAGCAAAAATCTTCAGATTTCTTTAGGTTAACAAAAATAGGTACTAAAGTGAAGTGACACAAAGCAAATTTTTGAAAAGCAAGAGATATCCTTATTTGCCTCCCTTTCAGCCTACAAAAGGTTTCCTAGGAACTCTCTTACTTTCAAATAGCAGAGAAAATAGAACTATTTAAATATTAAATCTATAAGCCCAAATCTCTAAGAAGAGTAGCCAGCATGAATTCACATCTGTTGACCTTTTATGTGTATTGATACCTTGTAATATGAAAAGCCCAAAAGACCTGAGAACAGAAAATGTCCTAGAGATACACTAATTTTTCATTGTGTATGTTTTCCCATTCATGTAAGGTTGTTTGTCCTTTCTGCACTAAAATAGGGATGCATAACTACTTAAATTCTTCAAAGCCACTTCTAATACAACCATGGAGGCCTCATGATGGCCAGCCCTCATGGATTCCTGCTTGACTATAGACAAAAGGACACTTTTCCAGTCTCATTTTTTGAAGCTGCTAAGTGGACTTGAGGAGGTCTGAAGACAAACAGAACAAAAAATTGTAGAATAATACACAAAACAAACTTATCTAATATGTCCTAGTGCTTCTTTATGTCCTGTTTCAAGTACAAACTCCTCAGCCTTTAATCTAACACCATACTAACTCTCCCAATGACTGCATCGCCAACCCCAGTCCAATATGTTCTTCTGACTCCTGTTCATATGCCACACACATTCTATCTTCTGGTCTTTACTTAATCATAACCTGCCACTTTTCCTAAATGGTCTCTCCCTCCCTTTTGTCTGCTTTTCAATATAAATATCTCTCAAGTTCCATCTCCACCATGTGATATTCCTCAGGTTCTCCAACCCACATTAATCTTTGTATCTAAAGATCTGTAGTATTTATAAAGCTGCTATCATATAGTTTAGCCCTTAACTATTTTAGAATTGTATTAGTTTTTTTTTTTTTAACTTCTTGGCAGCTAAATCTGATGGCAATTGTAGGACTCTTTTATACTTTATTGTTACTCCATTGCATAATGTGGGCATTTAATAAAACCTCACCATTCTCACATAGGTGAAAGTCCTGAACACATATCTGGCATCTATAAATGTTTGTTAAAATTATAAAAGATGAGGAAAGCAATTTAATAACTTGCTGCCTTTAATCAATTTATTTATTCAACAAATATCTATTATATGCCAGGCCCTGGATATACAAAGATGACTGTGACTTGATTCCTGCCTCCAAAGCACCTAATCTAGTCTGTTAAAGAAGATTCATGACTACTACAGTGCAGTGTGTTCCGTAAGGAAGACAGAGATGGGGAAACGTCAAGAATGGCTTCACAGGAAAAAATGTGTCTTTTCAAATTTTGAAATATAGATAGCTGATTACCCAGCAAATGATAGGAGAAAGGACATTTGTTCCTGGCAAAGGGCACAGAACAGGGAAGTATGGGGAAGTAAGATAGGGCAGTATGAATAGTTTTGTGCAAGTATCAGAAAGCTTTGTGTAAGTGATTTGTACTATATATACTTAAAGCTTAATTAATGGAGGCCCTGCTATTATTACAATAGTAAATGTCATCTCACTTTTGAGGCATAAAGTGAGTTGAAGTAGAAGTTCTCTGAAAACCTATCAAGGAATAAGTAAATATTACTAGTATTACTTATTACAGAATGGAATGATGTTAAAATTAGTGATTCATGAGACCAAATGTGTTTGTGTGTGTGTATTCCATAACTATTAAAAGAAATTCAAGGTTTTGTTATAGCAGAAATAGCTAACATTGAGTATGTATATGTCAGGCACCATGTCCTAGAAACCCCTATGAAATAGCTACTACATTTTTAAAAAATATTTTTATGTGTGTGTGTTTTGTTTTTATTGATTTTATAAAGAGGAAAGGAGGAGAAATAGAAACATCAGTGATGAGAGAGAATAGTTGATCAATAGGCTGCATGCCCACTACTGGGGTTCGAGCCTGCAACCCAGGCATGTGCCCTGACCAGGAATCAAATGTGACCTCCTGGTTGATGGGTTGATGCTCAACCACTGAGCCACAGCAGCAGGGCTGAATGTGAACTTTTCAACAGTTTGATGGGTTGTCTATTTTTCTTTTATCGGAGTGGGGCAGTTGTGCAGGAGTGATGACAGAGCTGAATTTCCTACTAGCTCTGTGCACTTCTGTGTCTACTCACTAAGGGAAAGATTTTTTTCCCTTAAAATTGTTTGATTTTTTAAAATTATTTGTTACTTTACTAAGAATAAATTTTTCCACTTAAAATGATATAGAAGAAAACCAAATTAGTTATATAAAATATATTACCATTTGAGAATGTGTACTCAATAATCTATGTGTAAAAAAAAAAAGAAGAATCTATGTGTATATATATTTACTCTTCATATGTGGAAATCCATAATAGGAACTGTAATATGAAATGCTGGATTGTATATACAGTGAATAGGATGTATTTTTGTTTTCATATTAAGTGGTAATAAATATTTCTGATAAAAGGTCTGGAAATCACATAAGTACAGAAGTAAATAAAATTCGAATTATACATTTTTATAATTAGAATCATTATAAATTTTTATAAGAAATTCTGAAGTAGAGTAAAAATTTGAAATCCTCCTTCATATTCAAATACTTACCACTACTCTTAAATCGCACTTTCTACTCATAAGTAGTTAATTATTAAGGGACTCATTTCAATTTTTTGTTGGTTTACATACATATATATATGTGTAGCAGATATTAATGGTGGAGTCTTTGGGGATATTTCAGACAGTTGCACATTACCTGCTATGTACATCTTCTGAACAAGTAGAAGGCCAGGTGAGGATACCTAGAAGTTAGCTTTGTGGAGATGTGCATGGAGTGTACTAATTGGGCCACAGAAAGAAGCCCAGCCAGCCAGATAAAAACCAATGCTCCAGAGGGCAGAACATAATGACCAGAAATGAGTGATCATTTGGCAGGAGATGGGCATCTAGTTAACAAGTGGTATGATGTGCTTGAGCAGGCCCCTGTAGGGGAGAAAGGTGGGTAATCACCATTAGTAGGCACAGATGGTGGCAGTGAGTTGTGTTTTGGTGATTGTACTTTATTAGGCAAAAATGAAGACACAAATCAGAAACTCTGAAACTGGAACATAAGATTTGAAAAGATGGCTTTTAGGTGATAAGTGTAAGGATTTTTCAGTAGAATTATAAGGTTAGAAATTTGAGACTTAACATTAAATAAAGCAGTGTTGCCGAGACCGGTTTGGCTCAGTGGATAGAGCGTCGGCCTGTGGACTGAAAGGTCCCAGGTTCGATTCCGGTCGGGGGCATGTACCTTGCCTGCAGACACATCTCCAGTGTGGGGCGTGCAGGAGGCGGCAGATCGATATCTCTCTCTCATCGATGTTTCTGACTTTCTATCCCTCTCCTTTCCTCTCTGTAAAAAATCAATAAAATATATTTAAAAAGAAAAAAAATATATATATATCTCAGTAATAAAAACAAAACGAAAGTGTCTTTTTTAAAAAATAAATAAATAAAGCAGTGTTGGTTACTCTTAATGAATGTAGAGAAAATTTCATAAGGATAATTCCAAACCTATATAATCTCATATCTAAATTATATAGTTAAAAAAATGAAAGTTAGATTGACAACTCAGATTGGCTACCTAGTGTTTTTCTACTTTATTAGAGGTGGGGTTGGTTTTTATTTCCTGTGGCGTACTAATTATAATTTCTTTGTGAGTTGCTAATGTATGTCTTCCTTTGCTCATTTTATTCAGGTCTTGATAGTTTTGCTTTTTAGTCTGTATCTTATAATTGTCATATCTTTTTTTCTAAAGGCTTTTAAAGAAACAGTTTTTTCATCGAGCACTAAAAGTAATGAAAATGAAGTATGATAAAGACATTAAAAAAGAAAAAGAAAAAGGAAAAGCTGAAAGTGGAAAAGAAGAAGATAAAAAGAGCAAGAAAGAAAATCTAAAGGATGAAAAGACCAAAAAGGAAAAAGAGAAAAAAAAAGATGGTGAAAAGGAAGAATCCAAAAAGGTGATTTCATTTAAGTAAAAATCAAAAGTCTTGATGTATACAGGATTACTGGCATATAAGCAATCTTGAAATACTATGTAACAACCATTTAAGATAAGCATATTCGGGTTTTTATAAATACCATGGTTGAGAATTTTTACTTATGTATCTTAAAGATTAAGATTTTTTTACTATGTGAATGCCATAGTCTTTTTGCTTGTTTATAAGTGCTTTTTCTCCTATTTAATTTGTGTTTTAATAGGAGGAAGCTCCAGGAACTCCCAAAAAGAAGGAAACTAAGAAAAAATTCAAACTCGAGCCACATGATGATCAAGTTTTTCTGGATGGAAATGAGGTGAGAGTATCTAGTTGTTAGGTAGAAATCCAGTTTTCCATAGGAAAGTTTAGAATTATCTTTAATGCTTTTGCTAAGAAAATAATTTAGATAAGTCTAACAATGTAGATATAAAATTTACTCTTTTTAAAAATCAATAATTTATCTGGCCCTGGCCAGTGTGGTCAGTATGTTGGAGCATCATCCATCTACCAGTCGGGGCACGTACAGCAGGTAACCAGTAGATGTTTCTCTTTCTTACTCTTTCTTTCTCTTCCTTCCTTCCCCCCTCTCTAAAATCAATAAAAAACATTTTAAAAATCAATAATTTTTCTGAATTAAGACATAAAATTTATGAAAAATCACTCTGAATTAGGTTCAGCTGTGTATGAGTGATAGGAAATCTGAAATGACAGTTACTTAAAATAAATGCTTATTTCTCTGTCATCAAGGAAATCTGAAGGATAAGCACTACAGATAATGGTAGATCGAAATCTCCCTTCCTTTGAAGGATAATTCCCTCATGGTCCCAAATGACTGCTAACCTTATACGTATCTGCATCCAAAGGAGAGAAGGAAAATTAGGGACCTGCATTCTCTTTAAGGACACCTTCCAGAAAGCTGGCAGTTTCCTTTCTTGGATTCCATTATCCAGAACCTAGTCACATGGTTATGCCTACCTGCAGTAAAATCTTAAGAAATACACTTTTTTTATATTGGGCGGTTGCCCAGCCAAACATGCAGGATTTTCATTGCTATCAAAGGAAAAAGAGCAGAATAGTTAATTTAGTCATTAAACTAATACAAAAGTATTAGTTATATACTGGCCATTGAATTGTTGTGAATTTCAAGATCTATCTCTTCTTCCTATACCTAATACAAAAATAGTATATGTAAAGTAGAAGTAGTGATTCTGGGAGCTCTGAGTTTGAAATTCTAGGAAAGCTTTTCAGAAAATATGTGCCCTAGGCTCATTTCAGACAAATTGCATGAGAATCTTTGTGTGTGTGTATGTTTGTGTCTGGTTCTGTAATGTGTCCCAAGGTGATTCTGATGTGAATCCATGCTTAAAAGCCACATAATTGAAAACTACACATCAAGCATTGGCTTTTTGCCAAAATATTTTTATAGATTCTAGGAATAGCATACATATCCTCTTCTTAGATACTCTTATTGTCTAACAAATGTATAAACTTTTAAACATGGTACTGTGTTACAGTGTGTTAAGTGTAATGATGTGAGAATATAGATTAGAGATAGTTAATTAGAGAAGATCTTGAGCTGAGCCTTGAAGGATGATTAGCACATTACCAGGTGCACCAGGAAGGTGTTAAAGACCTGTTAGGAAAATGAAGTAGTTTGAGCAAAACCATGGGTGCTTGCATTCCTGAAAAGGCTAGATTTTATTCTGTAGAAAGTTGTAGCAAAGAATCATGCTTTCAAATGTACAGAAGTGGGAAATGTCTTAAAAAAAATGTTTTTTTTAGAAGTGATGTCTAGCAGAAGTGATGTCTGTGGATCTGGTTTCTAGGGGAAATGTGCAGAGTTAAAGAAAAGAAGAATGGAACCTCCAGTGTTAAAAATAGAACCAAATCAAAAGACAGTACCAAAGATTTCTGGTCAAAATAGAACCAGGAAATGGAAGGAGTATTGTTATTTATAGAAATTAAGAGATAAATCTAGGAGTTTTGTGGATGATGATTATACAGAGTTTGATTTGGGGAAGTAGGCAATGAAATTATTACAGGGGGTCATAGCATCTTTATGTTCACTAAGCATGATATTTTAATAATGGTTTTTTGTTTCTCATCCATGGGAAAGAACAGGGTGGGGTTGAGAGCTGCCAGATCTGTAATAGAGCCTGGCTGGAATCTATTTAACTGTACTCTTAACCTAGATTATTCTGCTCATGCCAGTGTACATAATTATATTAAAGAAAAAAAGGTTGTAAATTTTTGGTCTTCAGGTTGAGTAAGTAATAGTTTACACACATGAACAAATTGTTAAAAGCATGTAAGTATGTAGAAATTTAAGTGCATTACAGAATTTATGGTTTTTTTTAAACAATTTTCCAACTGGAGACAAAAACAAAACAAAATACTACTGAAGGAAAGGTCTTTAAAATTTGTTTACCTTGAAAAACAGTTTTCACATGTTAAGAGGTTGGAAATTACTCTTATGGACCTAAAACAGAATTGAGCTTAACTTTCTAATGTGACCTTAAAACTTAAAGTACTGTGGTTCTTGATTCCTCTAGGTATTCGTGTGGATCTATGACCCAGTTCACTTTAAAACCTTTGTCATGGGACTAATTCTTGGTAAGTACAGTCTCTAAAATTTAGAAAGGAAAATAAAAATGCAGATGCCATAAAGAAAAATAATTAATATAAAATAGTTATTTTAAAAAAATATACTTTAAAATCAGAAGCTAAATGATAAAATGAAGAGAGTTTTTGCAACACATTAAAGCAAAGATATTTAAGAGATTAACAACCTGGTAGAAAAATGGTAAAGATAGCTCACAGATAAAGAAATACGTGACCAATAATCATGAATGATATTTAATCACACTCATAATAAATACAAAGTAAAGCAACAGTGATTAAGAGAATTTCAGAGTTTGATAATATCTAGTCTTAATGAAGTTAGTCTAACTTCATGGGAAACACCAACACTCTCCAACAATTGATAATACCTTTTCAGATTTTAAATGTATATACACTGACCCAGCTATTCTACTTCTCAGAATTTATCTCATGGCTGTTCTTTTTTTTCTTCTCATCCAAGGATGTATTTTTATTGATTTTTTTAGGGAGAGAAACAGAGCAAAAGAAACATTGATGTGAAAGAGAGATATTAATCAATTATCTCCCATATGCACGCTGACCAAGGATCAAACCCACAACCTTTTGGTGTATGTGACAATGCTCTAAGTAACTAAGCTACTCAGCCAGAGGCCATGGCTGTTCTTAAGAGTCTATTCAGAAGTGTGCATTGACACAGTTACCTTTTCTAATCCAAATCCCTCAGATTATATTTAGGAGAATAATTAGCAACTACCTTTCAAATTTTAAATACCTATACCTTTAGACCTAACAATTACACCTCAACTAATTTATCTTGTGCTGTAATCTGTTGCACAAATGTACATGTAGTTTGGTATTTGTTGAACTGTTGTGTATAATAGGATAAAACTGGCAATAATTCATATTCTTCGGTAAGAAATTACTCTGAAGGAAATGGTGAAACTGCCCACTAGAATACAATACGGCTTTTAAAGAATTAGGTAGAATGTACTGATATATCTAGAACCGATTAAATGAAAAAGAAATTGCGAAAGAGTAAGACTAGTATAAGCTTATTTATGTAGAAAAAAATTCTGTGTAGCAAATTTAATTTTATATAGGCAGTCTCTACTAATTAACTTCTGGGCAATGAACCAAGAATTGGATAAAGACCTCCCTTTATACCTTTTGTTTTGTTTTGTTTTTGTGTGCATTTTTTGACCATGGGTATGTGTTATTCAGGGTATGGGGTATGGGTGGGCAGGGAGAGAATGATTTAACAAGTGAAAAAAAAACAAGCTTGATCAATATATCATAGGATCCCATTCAAAAAGTTGAAATTCAAATAATTCCTATCCAAATATCTGATAGCTGTTGATCACCTACTAAGTACTAGTAACGTTGCTAAATATTTTATATGCATTATTTTATTTCATCCTTATAGCAACCCTTAAAAAATAGGAATAGACACATATTAGATATAAAGTAATCTAGCTTCAACAGGGTTAAATAACTTGCCCAGGGTTACTTAGCTTATAAGTGATATAGCTAGAATTTGAATCCTGATCTTTTTTGCTCTAAAGACGTAATAACCAGACTTCTAATTTCTTACAATTATTCAGCGTGGTCCCACTTAGAAAAAAACTGGAGATAATTTGTATACAGTTTCCCTAACTACCAAAAACCATTTGTATCATCACCTCAATGCACCTAAATATAAATAGTGGTGACAATTATGATTTGTATGTTGTTTTTATACTTGTCTGTATTTTTTCACAATATGCATATATGTTACCATGAAAAAAATCCAATAAATATTGTTTAACTTAAAATCTTAGTCTCTAAAGATTGTTATACATAGGATGGACAGGTCTAATATAATTTTTCACTTTGGGAAAGAAGTAGGAATTTTTCTTAGCTTATTTTTCTATCTGTCAGAGCTCCTCCCCAGAATTAGAATCTCTAGAGAGGATCTATTGAATCTTTTTTTTAATCTATTTTATTGATTTTTTACAGAGAGGAAGGGAGAGGGATAGAGAGTTAGAAATATCAATGAGAGAGAGACATCGATCAGTCGCCTCCTGCACACCCCCTACTGGGGTAGGTGCCCGAAACCAAGATACATGCCCTTGACTGGAATCGAACCTGGGACCTTTCAGTCCGCAGGCCTACGCTCTATCCACTGAGCCAAACCGGTTTCAGCTGAATCTTTTGTTGTTGTTAGTTTTGTTGTTTCTTTAAGCTCCCGTGTTCAGTAGACAGATATCTTATAGTCAAAAAATAAAGTAGACATTGCTGGAGAACAGTAGCAATTGGTCATTTAAAGAACTAACAATTTCACATTTTTTGACAGCACTTTTTTTCTAACTATATGTAATTTATACTAGAAAATCCTAATCTAATTTAGGAACAGTAGTTAAAATGTTAAACAGAATTATGGGAAATGGTTGATAATTGACCATATTTTACCTACAAAAAATGGCAATTTTTAATATATCCTATATATTAAAAGGTTAATATGCAAATTGACTAAACGGAGAAATGACCTGTCACTGTGATATGCACTGACCACCAGGGGGCAGATGCTCAACGCAGGACTGCTCCCTGGTGATCCATGCACTCCCACAGCAGGGAGCGCTGCTCAGGCAGAAGCCAGGTTCACAGCTGGTAAGCACAGCGCTGGTGGCGGGAGCCTCTCCTGCCTCCATGACAGCATTAAGGATGTCCAACTGTTGGTGGAGAGTGGGCCTAAGTCAGCAGTTGGACATCTCCCGAGGGTTCCTGCACTGCGAGAGGGTGCAGTCCAGGCTGAGGGACATCCCCCCTGCTCAGTGTATGAATTTTGTGCACCAGGCCTCTAGTTTTTATATATTTATGTTTCAGTCCTCCCCCCCACCCCCACAGGAATATATTCACTGTTACATCATGCATGCCATTTAAAATTTTAATCTAAAAGTTACCTATGTAACTTTGTCATTTCTTATTCCAGTGATTGCAGTGATAGCAGCCACCCTTTTCCCTCTTTGGCCAGCAGAAATGAGAGTGGGTGTTTATTACCTCAGTGTGGGTGCAGGCTGTTTTGTAGCCAGCATTCTTCTCCTTGCTATTGGTAAGTATTATTACTAGTAAAACTGACTTCAGTAAGGTAAATATTGAGTATTTAGAACTGTAGTTTGGAGCATCAGTAATTAACAGCATAATTTAAATTGGTAAATAAATTGGTATGGACTTACTTTTTGGGTCATATCCCAAATCTGACTCAGACTTGAAGGAGTAGTATACATGCTTGATTAGATTTGGTCTATTCTAAAGAAAAAAAGATTTAATATGGCTTAATGTGCACATTGATAGGCTTTAAAAATTAGCTACCACAAGGATGTTAATATTTTTGCCATGATTGTTTTTTGTTAGACATATTTATATTTTGACTTAAGGCAAATGAAACATTAAATATTTAAATTCTTTTATATATTTAATAAATGATTCTAAACAATTGATTTACCATTAGGAAAAATCAATTTGTATCCATGTGCCAAAATAAGTTCTAGATGCATATTAAGGAGTTTTAAAATGTTTTTTAAAAATCAAACAAGAACACATAAGTATTTTTTTTTTTTTTTACATTTCTGGATGTCTTTCATAGCTGAAAGCAAAACAATATAAAAACCCAGTTTAAAAGAGGATATTAAAAATAAGTTGATTAATTGCCAAAACCAGTTTGGCTCAGTGGATAGAGCATCAGCCTTCGGACTAAAAGGTCCCTGCTTCGATTCCGGTCAAGGGCACGTACCTTGGTTGCAGGCACATCCCCAGTGAAAGGTGTGCAGGAGGCAGCTGATCGATGCTTCTTTCTCATCCATGTTTCTAACTTTCTCTCTCTCTCCCTTCCTCTCTGTAAAAAATCAATAAAATACATTTTTTTAAAAAGTGATTAATAAATACATGAAAAATGCTCATCACTAGTAATCAAACAATAATAAAATAGTGAAGTGAGGTTTGTCTATTTAATTAGGAAGACTTTTTTGAAATGGAAGCATCAATGCCAAGAAGGGTTTGACTGGAAGGAAATGTACATCAATATAAATAATGGTAATAGTTATGAATGATTTGAATGGTATTTTTTACACTTGTCTGCATTTTTTACAATGAGCATGTACCATGAAGAAATTCAACAAATATTATTTCACTTAAAATCCTAGTCTATGAAGATTTTCTGACATTGGGTGGGCAGGTTTAATTTAATTTTTTGCTTTGGGAAAGGAATTTTTCTTAGCATATCCAAAGTTGTCTAGTGATTTTTTTATTTATGTATATTTCCTTGAACTATCTAGAACAAGCATGTCAAACTCAAAGTCTAACATGGTACAAATAAATGGAGTTTGACACGCTTGAGTTTATGTTAGCGTTGGTACTGATTTCTGGTTATTTTTTTCCAGATATATAGGAGTACTTCTGTATAAAAATTAAAAACAACACCCACATTATTGACCTAGTACCTATTGTTAGAGGACATAATTTGACCAAGAGTATCTGAAGTGAGTGCAAGTTATTCTGAGGTTCTATGATAATTATAGACTCTTATGTTTATAAAGCATTACTCCGACAGCCCTAAGCAATTTCCTTTTGTATATGCCTTCATCCTGGACATCACGGTATGTTCTGAGTTGGTGCCTCCATCCGTGGGCCCAGGAGCTCAGCTAGTGTTTTCACTCAAGTGGGTTTGCAGGTCTCTTTTTCCTATCAGATCTCAGAACGTGTGAAGCCTTTCCACCACCTTTCATTTTTTGCCTTCCTCTAGCTTAGTCACCTTGAGAAAAATCTCCTAATGCTTTGCATGTAACACAGCACATTTGTAGGCCAAGACATACTGTGAAATAGTGTATCAAGAATGAGAAACCTTGCTGAAACCGGTTTGGCTCAGTGGATAGAGTGTTAGCCTGTGGACTGAAAGGTCCTGGGTTCGATTTCGGTCAAGGGCATGTACCTTGGTTGTGGGCATATCCCCAGTAGGAGGTGTGCAGGAGGCAGCTGATTGATGTTTCTCTCCCATCAATGTTTCTAACTCTATCTCTCTCCCTTCCTTTCTGTGAAAAATAAAAAATGTATATTAAAAAAAAAAAAGAATGAGAAGCCATAACTTTAATCTGACAATAAATATAATCAAATGATGTCTTCTGGCACCATTCTCAAACCCTTGAAAATTGAGAAGCCCTTTGAAAATTTTCAGGTTTAACTCCACTGAATAGAATTAACCCGCTTGCTTATAATTTTATTTTTTAATCCTCACAGGAGGATGTTTGTTTGTTTGTTTGCTTGCTTGTTTTAGAGAAAGAGAGGAAGGGGGTGGGGAGAAGACAGAGAGAGAAAAGAAAAAAGAAAAGAAAAATATCAATGTGAGAGAGAAACATTGATCGGTTGCCTCCCAAATGAGCCCCCAAAACTGCAACCTGGGTACATACCTTGACCGAGAATTGAACCAGTGATTCTTGGGTGCATGGGACGATGCTCTAATTAACCCCAGGATTGGCAAACTGCCGCTCGAGAGCCACATGCGGCTCTTTGGCCCCTTGAGTGTGGCTCTTGCACAAAATACTATGGCCTGGGCAAGTCTGTTTTGAAGAAGTTAGAATTCTGCTATTCCCAGTTTAGATATGGTGAGAACTTAAATTTTATTTGTGCCATTTCTAAATTGCTTTTTCTTAGATTTGAGGGAAAATTTCATACTGTGAACCATCTGTCTTACAACCTTATAAAGCCTATCATAGCATCAATTATATTTGGAGAAAAAATAGTGCAGCCTCCTTAAAAGATGTTTATTATTTTTTATTAGTGGGATTTATTCTTAAATCATAATTTCCAACGTATTTGCCTTTTTTGTTTGTATCATAACATAGTCTTTTAGAATATTTATATTCTTTTGTGAAAATAGAAATTACTGCCTAGCTGGTTTGGTTCAGTGCATAGAGCATTGGCCTACAGACTGAAGGATCCCAGGTTTGATTCCAGTCAAGGTCACATGCTTGGGTTATCAGTAAAGGAGTGTGCAGGAGGCAAGTGAACAATGATTTCTCCTCATCATTGATGTTTCTATCTCTCTCTTCCTCTCCTTTCTATCTGAAATCAATAAAAATATATTTAAAAAGAAAAGAAATTACCGCTGCATAAAAGTCAAGCCAGCTAAAACTATTTCCTTTTATTTATCCAAAGCAAAATAATGGAAGAAGCATACATGAGCTTCTTTTAGGCCTTAGATGAAAATAGTGATATAATTGTCTGTAAATAGAACCAAAAAACCTAACATACTTGCTTGACTAGTCTATAACATTCATGTAATCATTGTGACTTAAAAAAAAAAAGGAAAATCACTCAGCTCTATGTAATTAGTAAATTAAGAGGAAACTAAATTTGTGATAACTCATTATGATAAACTTTAAAATTCTCTAATTCTTTATATTAACAAACCACAGTTTTGTCATATATGGCTCTGGAAGTAACCTCAAACCCTATTTGTTTAAGTGATCTGGCTTTCATTAGCATTATATTATTTCCTAATATTGGGAGAGGGTTTTTGCCCTTTAAAAAAGCAGAATTTTTTAATTTTTTAAAAATATAACTTTTAGGAAAATGTTCTCCTATTTTTAAAAGTTCTCACTTAGAAGACTTATCCTGTAGACAGAGTAGGCAGGTGGCATTGGACCCAATGTTTTCATTTTCATTTTTTAAAAAATCAGAATAATATGTATATATGTATATAGTAATGAATCAGTGCAGTATTATATTTGTATTTATGCCAATATGGTCATAAAAGTATAATTTTTAATTTTTTATGAAGAATTGCTGAAGTACTTAAGGTCTAGGGAAGTCATCGTGCAGCCCTGCTTTTTCCTTTTTAGAGATTTCTTAAGATGCCTTCATTCCTTACCCACATTTACTTTCTTTTTCTTGTACCATGGTCTTATCCATACTTAATGTGCAGCTTATGGCTGTGCTTCTTGAACTATAACATAGCAAATTGCATAAATTATAAGTATCTATGAAACAGCACCCAGCTGAAAAAGACATAGAAGGGTAACTTTTTCAATGGCATTGTAGCATTATGCCCTCAAGTTCAGAACAGAATGTTCTGTGTCTCGAATACTGTAATAGCTGCTAAACTAATCAGAATTTAATTGTTTAATTTAATTTAGGGTGCATGTAATGTGCAAATAATAACTCTCTGAATGTCTTCTGAGTTTTTTCTTAATAACTTGTTCCTGCTGTCAGAGTCAATGTTTGAATTATTTAATTAGAGAAATTTTTCTCCCACAGCTCGTTGCATTCTGTTTCTCATCATTTGGCTCATAACTGGAGGAAGGCACCACTTTTGGTTCTTGCCAAATCTGACTGCTGATGTGGGCTTCATTGACTCCTTCAGGCCTCTGTACACACATGAATATAAAGGACCAAAAGCAGACTTAAAGAAAGATGAAAAGTCTGAAACCAAAAAGCAGCAGAAGTCCGACAGTGAGGAAAAGTCAGACAGTGAGAAAAAGGAAGAGGAGGAGGGGAAAGTAGGACCAGGAAATCATGGAACAGAAGGCTCAGGTGGAGAACGGCATTCTGATACAGACAGTGACAGGAGGGAAGATGACCGATCCCAACACAGTAGTGGAAATGGGAATGATTTTGAAATGATCACAAAAGAGGAATTGGAACAACAAACAGATGGTGATTATGAAGAGGAGGAAGAAGATGATAATGATGGAGAAACAACTAAATCTTTACATGAAAAATCATAATCTGCCTAATTTGGGGACTAAAAAAGTGCAAGAGGTTGGATTTTCTATGTTGGCTGATTATCATAATGCATACCTGATATTTGTAGCATTCTTTTAAGTCCACTTACTGAAATGTAATTGACATCCAGGGACTATTCAGTCCTTCATTTCATAGAATACTATTATTGGTACAGTCAAAAGCCATTTAAAGTTTTATCTTTGATAATTTTAAAGTACATAGGTCTCATTAATTTTGATAGTTGTCAAAGGTACACTTTCCACAATGACATTTAGATTAATGGCATTTTTGATAGTTGTATGGCTTTTTACTGTTAGACTAATCAAAATAATTAAATGGGTAAAAAAGAAACAACAAAATTTCAGATTATGTGCAGTTATGTAGCCACTTCACAGTTACATTGAGATGAAATGTTTAAACTCACTGTTTTTGACAGTTAACTTTTGTTGATTATAAAATTACATCAGGAAATTTCTAAGATTCTGAGTTAACAGGGTTCAAAAGCATTCTGTGGAAACAAGCCAACTAGTATACTGAAACAGCATTTGTAGTTTAGCTACAAATTCTCCTTTTCCAGCTTAGGAAATCCATACTGGTTTGTACATCAGATTCAGAGAGGGGTGGTCATCTCCAGCTGAGAAAGCAAGCAACGTTGGGTGGGAGGTGATGGCTCTTCTCCCCATTTCCTTGTCGTAAAGTAAAATGTATTCTGTATATAATTTACAAATAAACATTTTATTTTAATTGTTACTTATTATTTAGACATTTTCCTAACACTTAAATTTGTAAAATTAAGACCATTTAAGGGTATGTTTTTAGAGAAATGGAAGTTCCAATAACCCACAGAATATCTGTGATCTTTCTACAGCAGCTTCAAGTTTTGTGCCAACATTCCATGTATTTGAATGAGTTAAAACAATCCTTATTAAATAAGAACAGAATTAAATTAGCTGTTTGTACGCCTTAATGTTCATTTTGATTTATCTTAAATCTCTACATTCTGAAGTGGGTACTGTATTATCAGACCTGGAGGCACTGCTATGAAAGATAATTCACTGTTCTAAAATATCAATTTAAAATAAAGAGCATACAAGAAAACATAAGAAAACCATTGGACTCTAATTGCTTTGAACTAATTTTGCAGTTTGATTTTATATCTTGCATATCTTAGTTACAAATCTTTGGGAAAATCTTGAGGTTATTTATAAGCATAATCATTCCTTGTAGTTATACTCATAAACTGATAATGAATATCAAATTATTTTCCTTCAGTCACAGTGAGAGCATTTTGCTTTGTAGTTGAAATAGGTGGAGAATGTAGGTCTTGATTTTTCTTTAGGCTGTTTCCCATCTAAGTGTTTAAGATATTAAATTTTTTTATTGTGAAAAAATATACTTCTGTGAACTGACACATTTTATTACACATAGCTTTACTGCCTTTTTTTTTAAGCTCCTTAATACTTCGTGTAAGTGGACAAAAGTGTGGCTGGTTGGTATTAATGTAACTCTGTCAAGGCTGCAGTCATTTTTAAAGTTTTCTCCTAGTAAATATTTATTGATTTAAGTGTAGAGTGTTTTCTCCTCACATTTTCAGAGCTCTCCTGCATAATTTCCATAGTAAGAGGTGCATAATTATAGCTTCTGAGCTTCTTAATCACCAGTAACAATACCTATTTTGGGTTATGGTAATGGTATCAAAAGTGTTTTTCAGAAATAAAAATAACCTTTACTACTATGACAATACTCAGTATTTATCTTAAAGCTCTTTATAATATATGTATTATATCTCTTAAAAACCTTTGTTGCACGGTAGGAAAGTCAGCTTCTTAATAATGTTTATACAAAATATTAGTACAAATTTTTATAAATATCTGGGGGAAATACCATTCTTTGTTAGAAAGCAAGTTAGAAATTTCAGCTCAGTGTCTTATTATTTAAGGTTGTATACTTTAAACAAACATAAAAATCAAAAGGCTGCCACTGTTATACCCTCAGAGTAGGTCGCTGTCTTTGTTGGCTACTATTAAATATTTTTATGCCAGAGCATAGAGAACTGTACATTAGCCAATGAAATGGTGATTTTAAAAAAAAGAACTTCAGGTTTGCTATACTACTGAAAAATCTAAGCGTGAAGCTTTGGGATCATGTACGATTGATTTATTGTGGAGTGAATATAAATAGGCCTATCTAAGCAGGATTGACTTCACCAACTGAGTCCACATAAGAATAGTGCATTTGTGACTGTTATTAAAATCAATGTATTAAATAGATTCTTTTTCTTTTTACCTCTATTGACTTCTTTAGTTTGCAGTGGTGATGGTTTTTAATGTTTCCCCCCTTTTCTGATTTTATATAATAAGTACCAGTTAGCTGCCAACTATAGAAAAATCATCTAATGTAAATTGAATTTTTAAAAAAAAATCTTTATTAGGAACTGGAAAATAACAAGTACAGTTGATTGTCATTATTTGTAGTAGTTTAGTTCTGTAAAGTCACCACCAAAATGCAATTAACAAATACTTCCCCAGGCTATTGTTCTGTGAGCATCTGGTCACATTTTCATTAGCCAATAATATATAAACTTAAGTTTGAGGTGTATTTCTATTCTATTGATTTATTAATGTTGAACTCATGGTCAATAGCACTATAATTTCATGCCTGACCAAGTTTATATAACTCGTGTGTTTTCTGCATAAGGCATATCACAGCCTTCATTCATTAGCAATACTAGACAGCACTTCAGCAGTACATTGAAGGGCCATTTTAAACAGCAAGATCATCAAAAATGAAAACAAACAAGAAAGACAGAAACACCAGCACTAGAGCTTAAGGACATGGTTAAAATTATGAGAGCTGGAACAAGAAAAGGTTATGTCACCTTGTCAACCTCAACCTGGGAACATAGATAGGCATTAGGCACGACAAATTTTTCACCACTACCCATGACCAAGAAAGCACCCAAAACATGTTAAGAGTGGGCAAACTTGCAAATCAGAATCCACAAATAATGAGAATTGATTGTACTTGATTATAAAGCTGTGGCATATCTACAGAATAGAATTTATTACTTAATCATGCTCTAGTATTTCTGGAACATTTTAAATATCCTCTCTGAAAGTAAAAACTTAGTTCCTAATTGTGTGTGGTACCTTGCACTTGGAATATAAAGAGTTGCTTTTACTTTTTCAACAATATTTCAGTTCTTTGTTTCATTTACTCAGTAATACTGAGCACTTACCATGTGCCAGAACTTTACTAGGCATGGCCAGGAATAAAAATATGGTTCTGCCTTTATAGACCATCAAAGAGTATAGTAAGCGCTATAGTGGGGATTTGCCAAACGTGCTGGGTATCTCTAAACCTCCAGCTCTTCTCTTTGCCCTGTCCCCTGAGGCTGATGAATGGACCACAGTTCCTTTGCCTTCTGACCTTTGGGTGGGTTTGGCCCAGGAATGACCAGAGGTCTGAGGATGGTCAGGGTATTTATTCTTTTGCCTCTCACCCAGTGGGGCTGCGTCAGCAATCAGAGGTCACTACTTCCGAACTTCCCTTCACCACCTCCTGTTCTCTTCCCTTCTGGCCTGGGGATGATGCCAGCTCTTCTGCTACTAGCATGGAATTGCTGAAGCTACTGTGACTACCCTTGTAGTCACATCTTAGTTTGTCCCCTACCCCACATCTTTGTTTGTGTCTCCTCAAAATCTTAATGGAAGAACCATCTGTTTCCTGTTAGAACCAAGGCCAATAAACCGAAGGACAGGAATTCCAATGAGGAGTTTCTCTCTTTGACGGGTCTTATCACCAAAATATGCTAGAAAGAGTCTTACCACCTTCATTATAGAGTATGTCCTAAAGGTTTTGATAGCCAAAATCCTGCTCTAGTGCATATCTATGCGGATAACTACACAAAAATCAATTTGTCTTCTTTGGTAAGCCCTTAAACCAATGAGTGTGGCATTTAGTTGGGAGTTTCTGTGTAGGTCCACTCTTACAACATAGCCCAGAAACCCTTTGAATTTAAATCCCATGGCTTTTCCATCCAGATAAAATTTTCAGTGAGATTTCTGTCATTTGGAACTGAAATATGACTGATTACACAATGTAAGTATAAATAGTGACACTGAGGTACCTTAAAGGGAATTGACTCAAAGCAGAATAGTGCCATAATCACATTTGCATCTTTGACTATACTAACCACATTAAAATGAGGAACAAGTGTAGAGGGAAGAAGAATAATGTAATGGCCATCAAATTCTCTAACTATTTCTGATCTTAGATTTACATATTCTAACCACAATTCCCCTCTTGTTGTTTTCAAATAATTTTAATTTTTTTCTTATTACAGACAACTCAAAATAGTTAAAAGCAAAAATGAGGTAACAGAAAACCCCCAAACCTACCCTTCAGGAACAACCTCTGTCAAAACACACATATATATATAAAACTTCATGCCCGAACAAAGCTTATATAGCTCATGCAGAAGGCATATCACAGCCTTCATTCATTAGAAATACTAGACAGCACTTCAACACTACATTGAAGGGCAATTTTAAATAGCAAGATCATCAAAAATAATCTTATATATAGCCTTCTAAACCCTTACATGTGTGACTATGCATTCAGTAAGATGGGAAAAGGTATTAAGTAAGTGGGATCATACCATATGTACCTTGCACTTGGAAGTTGATGATCTGGAAAAAGAACATGCTCTTTGAAATTATAGTATAAACATTTGGCAAAATAAATCATTGACCAGCTTATTATATTACACTGGAGGCCCAGTGCAGATTTGTGCACCAATGGGGAGCCCCTCAGCCTGGCCTGCACCTTCTTGCAATCCAGGACCCCTCAGGGGATGCCAGAGAGCTGGTTTTGGCCTGATCCCTGCAGGCCCAATCCAGATAGGAGGGAGCCTGATCCTATGTGTTGAGCATCTGCCCACTGGTGGTCAGTGCATGTCATAGCGACCGGTCGAACAGTCACTTCGACTTTTACATATATAGATTAGAGACCAGGTGCATGAAATTTGTACACTCAAGAAGGGGTCCCCTCAGCACAGCCTGCACCCTCTTACAGTCCAGGAGCCCTTGGGAGATATCTGACTGATGGCCTAGGGGAGTAGGCTTAAGCCAACAGTGAGACATCTTTAGCACTGCCACGGAGGCAGGAGAGGCTCCTGCCACTGCTGCTGCACTTGCCAGCTGTGAGCCCGGCTTTGACTGAATGGCGCTCCCCATTTGGGAGCTCACTGACCACCAGGGGCAGCTCCTGCATTGAGCAACTGCCCTCTGGTGGTCAGCGCAGATCATAGTGACCAGTCATCCCAGGGTGGGATCCAAGCTGGGTGGGGGGCTGGGCCAGCAGGGGCGAGGGGCCATGGTCATTCTGATCATACTGGTCATTCTGGTTATTCTGCCATCTCGGTTGCTGGGCTTTTATTATATAGGATTGTATTTCTGCTCATCAACTTCAAGCTTTGAAATGTAAATTGATATTACATTAGCTCTAGACTAAGAATATGCCAAATGCAAGTTACAGAGATTTCACATTACAGTGTGTTTGATAATCAACAGCAGCGGGGTTAGAAAAGGAAGATTTTATTATTAACAACCGCGTATCTTCAAATATACACCTTTAACCTCTTACAATAGTGGCACTTTCCACTGCAAAGGAAAAATCACTGACAAGCAAATTAGTCTACCACTGAGGAGAAGAGCAATGAGTGTGTAGAAACTGGTCTGCATTTATAGTCTCTGTATAACCTGTCACACTTCACGACTGTAAAGAGCTGTTGGATGTGCACAAAGTACCACATCACCTCTCCATCCCTATTCTCTAGCTGCATGACCTCCACAAGACTTACAAGCTGGACCTTTAGTAAGAGAAGCCTCAGAGTTCTCCACTTCTCAAATCCCTGTACACTTTCTTCTACTTCCCCTTCCATCCTATCTACCCCCAATTTAGTCTTTTTCCAAAAGGTGGATTGCAAATTTAATTTCCTAAAACAGCATATTGCAAGGACTCTGAAGATGTCTAGTGCTTCCCACTGTCTGTAACCAAAGTGACTTATTAAATAACAGTACAGGTACTGGAGGGGAGCATGGAATGTTTGTTTTAAAGTTTCCATCAATGCTGAGCCACAATTATAAACACATAATTTCCCTAACAGGGGAACCAAGTTTTCAGCCCATTGCTACCTTACCCCTTACCCACCTCCCCCAACCCCATACATATTGAGAGGAATGTGGGGATCAGTAGAGAAAAAAGGAATGCCTTTTACATTCACAATATAGACCACAGACTGATTTTTCAAAAGGCAATTACAGTTTTCCGCAGCACTCAGGAGGCAGGTCATCTGAAGAATCTTGAAACTGGGAGATTTGATCCACCATCCCTTCTTTTCTTCATTCAGCCAACATTACCTGAGCCCCTACTATGCACAAAACGATGAAATACAAACATAAGCCATCAGTCCTCCTTGCCCCAAACTGCTCACAGTCCTGGGAAGGAGCAAACGGCCAGCTCTTCCCACACAAGAAAAAACATGATGTAGAAGCAGATCCATCTACCCAAGAGCTACAGTCTCTGCCACCTGTAGGCTGCCAACCTAGCGGGAATACGGCAACTACAAAGAGGAATCCTGTGTGCCCTAGAGACAAAACTTTGTGAGGCTTTGAGAGAGATCATAAGGGAGATAAAACAGGAATTTTAGGAGAATATAGGCAGATTTAGGGAATTTTTCAATTTGGGGTCCATGGGAATAAAAAAACACAGGCTGGGAGAAGGTACATTTCCATAAGACAAGAAAGCCAGGTGCAGTTATATTTCCATAAGACAAGGGAGCAGCAACAGGTATATTTCCATAAAACAAGGGAACTGGAAGTAGCCAAAAAAGGTCTATATTTACAAAATAAAGAAAGGAAGTTCAGAAAGAATAGGATGACAATTAGGGAGAAGGGCCTCAGGAATCACTATAGTAACCTATTCGAAAGAGAATATTGACCAATCAGAGGGGATGTCAGGACACAGGAACTGCAGCCTTTATAAACCGTGGAACAGGAAGTCAGTGGGACCCTTTCCCCCTCCCCATGTGGGAGTCTGTGCCATGAGAATCTTTCCCTCTCCCAACGTGGGAGTCTGTATTGTTCTTCAATATATTTCCACCTTTGCCAAAACCGGTCAAGGGCACGTATCTTGGTTGTGAGCACATCCCCAGTGGGTGGTGGGCAGGAGGCAGCTGACCAATGTTTCTCTCTCATCTTTGTTTCCAACTCTCTATCCCTCTCCCTTCCCGAACTCTGTGAAAAATCAATAAAATTTATTTTTAAAATAAATAAAAAATAAAATAAATAAATGTCCACATTTACTATACCACCTTCTGTCCGTGGATTCATTATTTGACTCCGACAGACAAAGAATCCAGGTTCTACTCCAAAAATTCTGCATCAGAAAGACTGGGAATGCCAAAACCGGTGTGGCTCAGTGGATAGAGCATCGGCCTATGGACTGAAGGGTCCCAGGTTCAATTTCGGTCAGGGCATGTACCTTGGTTCTGGGCACATCCCCAGTGGGGGGCGTGCAGGAGGCAGCTGGTCGATGTTTCTCTCTCATCAATGTTTCTGACTAACCCTCTCCCTTCCTCTCTGTAAAAAATCAATAAAATATATTTTTTTAAAAAGAAAGAAAGACTGGGGAGGTGAGAAGATGAGAGACAGCACTCACCAACAAGCAAGGATTTTACTGTTTCCTTTTTACCCTCAACAAATAAATTCCAGAATGGGGAATATTGCCCTCCCAGAATTTACAAAGCCAACTGTTGGAGTAGAAAGGAAGGGAACAAAAGAACATCTTGCTCCTCTTTGGGACAGAGGCTTCCAACACAGAGCCTTCACATCGGGGGCACTATCTCGTATGTATCTTGTGTTTATCCTAGTTCAAGTTAAACCTGCTTAAAATAAGATCCATCAAGATGCTCATTTCTGTTTACCCCCACCCCCACCCCCACCCTTGCCACATTACAAAGAGGAAGCCACCCAAGACATTGTTCTGTGCCGCTGAGAACAATTCCATTTCCTTCCTGTTGGCTGTTTTTTTTTCTTGATACAAGTAATTATAGAAAATTTTCCCAACAGATTTGTGCTATAAAATTTCATCCCTCCTGAAGCAACACAAGATCTCTCTCTCTCTCACACACACACACACACACACACACACACACACACACACCAAGGTGGCCAAGAACTGTGCATGGAGAGAAGGTGGCTTGCTTTGATGTTGTGTGTCATCAGCTTGCTGCCGTCCTCTGTCCTGTTACTAGAACAGCTTAATTGGGTAATTGACTTACAAATGCACAACAAATATTTTAAAATAAAATGTAACATACCTGAAGAAAAGTGCACATCATAAGTGTATGGCTCTGTGAATTACCACAAGGTGAACACATTCATGCAACCTCAGTCAGACCAAGAAGCAGAACACCAGCCCCTAGAGGTCCACGCTCCTCTCAGCCACCTGACTCCTCCCCTCTTCACCAGGGTCACTCTTGATACCGCAGGGTAGTTTTGCCTGTTGTAACTTCCTGCAAATGGAATCATCTGATGTCTCTTTTGCGTTGGACTTTTCAACATTGTGGGATCCATATGGTGTGTAGCAGCATTTCCTTCATTTTCTTTGCACAGATGATTAATAACATCCGGATGCAAGAGAGAACTAACACAGATGAGTGTGAGGTTTCCCTGAAACTGGGACTCTAAGTGCAGTTAGCTCCATGTCCTTATCTCCCCAGCCTAACATTGAACGAACTGAACTGCCACTCTCCACTGAGAATGGATTCATGGTTAGGACAGGCTCTCCTGACAACTCTCTGACCACTGTACCTCGATCCCTTAAACACTTTTCTGTTCCCTTCATAGTGAATTCAACTAGTGTTTGCTGAGCACTTCCTCTGTATAAATCCTTGCGCTGGGTGAGCGCTACAGAGAGAATAATGCCAGCCATGAAGCTTGCACTAAAAAGGAGCAATGAGCCGAGACCGGTTTGGCTCAGTGGATAGGGCGTCGTTCAGTCCCAGGTTCGATTCCGGTCGGGGGCATGTACCTTGCTTGCCGGCACATCTCCAGTGTGGGGTGTGCGGGAGGCAGCTGATCGATGTCTCTCTCTCATAGATGTTTCTGACTTTCTATCCCTCTCCCTTCCTCTCTGTGAAAAATCAATTAAAAAAAAAAAAAGAAGTCCTTACTTATTAAAGCAGATGACTTTAAAAAAAAAAAAAGGAGCAATGAGACTAGTTCCCAGACAACTCTCATTCAAGGTACTCATTCAAATGACTCCATAATTCGACTTCTTGAGGCAGCCTTTATAAGATGGGGGAACACTGCAACACAGTCTGACTGGAGATGATAAGGGAGATAATAAGGTGCTTTGTAAAATGGGGGTACACAAGGGCATAGTCTGACTAGAGATGATAAGGGAGATACAAGATGCTTCTGGGAATTTTAAGTGAGGAAATCACTCATTTGTGGGATCAGAAGAAGGCTTTGAGATGGTGTTTGAGCCTTGGAGGGTCAATAGGATGTGAAATCAATAGGATGATCTGGGCTGGAAGGAAGAGAGTGGGGGAATGGGAAATATATGTAAATACTATCAACAATAAAAAATATATTTTTAAAAATAGGATAATCTATGGAGATATCCCAGGCCAAGGCTATATATCCTGAGTGAAAACCAACAAATAAGCAAACAAATAAAACCAAAGATAGGCAATGGACATTATATGGAAAATATTAAGTGTCCTGATTGCCTTAATCACAGGGAATGTTGGGGATAGAAAGCCAGGTGGGAATCATACTGCAGGATACCTTAAATATCAAGTCAGAAAGGAAATCATTCCAGTGGCTTCTTCCCCTGGTTTCTGCCCTTCATCCTACAAATGTGCTTATGCAGTATGGTAGTAGAAACTGCTGCTGGGTTCTGTACTTATTTGTTTGATAAAACAATAGAAAGTTATTTTGATTTTCTGAACTTATGTATGCTATTCCAATACTCCACTGATGATAGTTTGAATATCTCATTGATTGTGATCTCATTGGTCATCGAAGCACATTCTTCAAGGATCAAGGACAGCTCAATTATCCTAAATTGTCTCAGTAGCTATAGATAATGAGTTTCGGTTGACTCATTGGTCCCAGAATCTGGCTAGCACAATTATTCTAAATTGGCCCGGTGGTCCCAGATAACGTGTTTCTGTTGATTCAGTGATTCATAGATACTTTAGATAACTAACTTGCTCACTTTTGTGTCTGTAAAAATGCTTTTCGCAAAACAGGTTCCTCATTCCAGACCCAAAAATGTAATTGATACCTTTGTGATATCCTGCCAACATAGGCCAGATGTGGCAAGCTGTTTGGAGCTGTGAGGTCTGGAGCGTTTTAGCCCCTTGTATGCCGCCGGCCTTGAATAAATGACTCCATAATTTGACTTCTTGAGGCGTCCTTTGTAAGATGGGGGAACACTGCAACACTTAGACCCCCAAATAGTAAGGTGTTTGGATAAGTATAACCTTTCCCAAATGCTAAGTCAAATAGCCTCTTTCTAATCTTCATTCCACTTTATCTCTGCATCATCTGTCACCAAAAGCTACCAGTCCTTTGCCTCTCACCCTCTTAAACTTCTCTCTTCCCTCAGCATCTAGAGTATGGCTCCTTCCTGGTTCTTTTCTATTTCTGGCCTCCCCTTCTGCCTCTGAAAGATGGGGACTCTAAAAATTCCTTCCTTGGTCCATGCTCACTACACACATTCTCTCCGGAGATGACATTTATTTTCTTGGCTTCAAATGTGACCTCAGATCTTTTGCTTCAGCCTTGATCATCATACCATTCTGGGCCTGAGTCCCACAGGCACTTCGATATCATCATGCCCCAAACGGAACTTTACTCTCCATCCCTGAGGGGCTTCGGCAATTAGTGACCTCAAGTAATAGCCCAACTAGAAATTCAGTCATCCCTGGTCCCCATGTGTAACCAGTCACCCAATTCTATTCATTCTACTCTTCAAAAATGTCCCTTTACTTACTAAAGTATTTAAAATCTCTTGACTCCGCCATTCTGCTTCCCACTTAGCTCAAGCCTTTATGATCTCAAGCCTGGATGAGGGTGGTGATATGAAGGGTTGAGATGAGGAGATGGTAGGAATGAGACATAGTACAGTCTGTATGTCTGTGGGTCAGCTGTGGATTGGCTGATGTAGGCTGGACTAGGCTAGATAGCTTTGTTTCGAGCTGTGAGCCTGGCTGGGCTTGACTTCTTACTGTGTGTTGAACTCAGGTCTATTCAACATATGCTCATTCTGGGGCCCAGGCCTAAGGGGTAGCAGCCATATAGGGGTGATTCCTCTCATGGTGATGGCAAAAGCACAAGAGAGTAAGCCCAGGCATTCAAGTGCAGGTCTGGCCACATCCACTGAAATCCCATTGGCCAAAGTGAAGGGGTAGGAAGTATTCACTATCTCTAGTGGAGTGAGTCCAGAGTCACATGACAAAGCGCATAGATATAAGGAGGCATGAAGAATTGAAACCAATAATTCCAATTCTAACCCACAGAGACATTCTCTTTTTAGGTATCCTCTCTGTTAAATGGTTAATAAACACATTATTCTTCTGTCTTTACCCTTGATAAATATACACCACCATATTGTTTTTCAATAATATCTCAATTAAAAAAAACACACAAGTAAAAAGACAGTGGAACTACACTCTAAAATATGAAAATAAAACACTATCAACCTAGAATTCTACTATCCCAATGAAAATATCTTTCAAAAATAAAGACTTTTCAACTATACAAAAACTGAAATAATTCATTGCCAATAGACCCACACTGCAAAAAACGTAATAGGAAATTATCCACATAGGAGGAGGAAGATGTGAGATATAAGTACAGATCTACACGAAGGAAGGAATTGCACCAAAAATGGCAGCAGTGCTCAACACCTGGTCTGGGAACTCCGTCGTCCCCTTCCAAGAGATCTGCAAGGGCAGATTACTTTCGTCATAATGCTAAGATGGTCCTGCCTTACCATGCTCATTCTCTCACACGTGCAGTGGAGTTTTCCAGTGTGACATGGCAGCGGGATCAGTGCAGGGGGAGATCTGAGGATCTAGCTTTCTTCTACTAAGCGAGACATTGAAGAGATTGGTTAAAAATGTAAAACAGCCCAGCGAGTATGGCTCAGTGGTTGAACCAAGAGATCACAGTTCAATTCCTGGTCAGGGTACATGCCCGAGTTGCAGGCTCAATCCCCAGTGTGGGGCGTGTAGGAGGCAGCCGATCAGAGATTCTCTCTCATCATTGATGTTTCAATCCCTGTCTTCCTCTCCCTTGCTCTCTCTGAAATCAATTCTTTTTAAAAAGTAAAACAGTGCTGCTTTTCTGATAATTTTTTTTGTTTTCAAAATATATTTTTCACAAAATCATGCTATTTATGGTAACCAGTAATTTGTACCATTGGTATTTTAAAAATTAATAAATATTTAAAATTTTTCTACTTTAAAAAATTTCTAATGCAGTAAATACTGATAGCAATAATCCACAGAAACAGCCCTGACCAGTTTGACTCAGCAGATAGAGTGTCAGCCTGTGGACTGAAGGGTCCCAGGTTCCATTCTGGTCAAGGGCATGTATCTTGGTTGGTTGTGGGCACATCCGCAATAGGAGGTGAGCAGGAGGCAGCTGATCAATGTTTCTCTCATCGATGTTTCTAACTCTCTATCCCTCTCCCTTCCTCTCTGTAAAAAAATCAACAAAATATATTTTTAAAATAATAATAATCCACAGAAACAGAAGCTTTTCAGCATCCTCCATAATTTGTAAGACTTTTTAAGGCGTCCTAAGACCAGAAAGTGAGACAGCTGTCATTTGGAGCAGCTCAACATTTAAATGCCTTGGTCATGGATGATGAGAATAAGGACGGTTGTGTGACACAGAGCCATGTGGTTGAAATTTTAAAAAGATGAAGGCAGGGCTTTAGAAATGGAAGCAGACAGAATAAGACCACAGTGTCTTAATCTGGAGGTTTATACAAAATGGAGGAGGGGCAAAAGCTTTGAGGAGATTGACTCAAGGATGTAAATCATTTACCTGCTCACTGTGGACCTGTTGTGCCTGGCAAGTGTAATTGCCCGGCAATTACTTCAGCGATTGTTTGAGACACAGATGTGATTGCAGAGTGTGGCTGCCTTGAAGAATAATACACTGAAACTGCATTGGGCATGTTGAATCACCGTCCAACTTCCTGGTGGCATTATCATCCATGGTTACCTTTCTGCCACTATGTATCCTTGTTAATTAGAAGGAAGCTGCAAACTTGCAGAAGAAGGGGTGTGGACTTTGGATCCAGGTAGCCCTGGACTCAGAATCCCGCCTGACCCTGCCTCTGTCTAGAAATGGCTATGTGGAAGCTCGCCCATTGCAAGCTTGCACTCTGAAGGTGCTTGTTTTGGATACGAAAGTGCTGTTACTCTGGCCTCAGCTCTGACAGTGTGGCTTCTCCTGTGCCAGCCCAGGGTTGGGGCCCACGTCTCCAGCTTCTCCAATAAGTCTCCCAGCCACTCAGACTTTAACTAAATACCTTTGCTTCTTTATATATTAAAAGCCTAAGCAACCAAACGATTGAATGACCAGTCGACCTGTCACTATGACGCTCGATGGAGGAGCTGCCCCTTGGTGGTCAGTGCACTCCCACAGCGGGAGCTCCACTCAGCGGACCAGCCTGTCCCAGTGGCCCACCAGACGGGCGGCAGCCACTCACTACCTCTGTAGTTCTGTTGGTCCAATCTCTGAGAATGGACCAGGCACTGACAGACCTGCGCCCTGGCACAATTCCAACAGTGCCATCTCAGGCCGGAATTGAACCCGGGACCCTTCAGTCCGCTGGCCGACGCTCTATCCACTGAGCCAAATCTGCTAGGGCGAAAATTGAAGCTTGTGGGGTTTTTTTAAAATATATTTTTAATTGATTTTTTTTTAGAGAGGAAGGGAGAGGGATAGAGAGTTAGAAACATCAATGAGAGAGAAACATCGATCAGCCGCCTCCCGCACACCCCCCACTGGGCATGTGCCACAACCAAGGTACATGCCCTTGACCGAAATTGAACCTGCGACCTTTCAGTCCACAGGCCGAGGCTCTATCCACTGAGCCAAACCAGCTTCGGTGAAGCTTTTGTTGTTGTTTTTTGCAGCCTTTGAGTTTGACATGTTTGTTCTACACTGTCTACAGAATTCTCCACTGGGGGAAAAGGTCCTTTTGGTCACACTGGCAACTTGCTTGATAGTATGTGCCTTGGTGATACCTTCCCTTCTGTATTAGTTTGCTAGGACTGCTGAAACCAAGTCCTACCGACTGGGTGGCTTAAATGACAGAGATTCATTGTCTCCTAAGTCTGGAGGCTAAAAGTTCAAGATGAAAATGTCAGCAACGTTGGTTCCTTCAGAAGGCTGTGAGAAAAAATACCTGTTGTATTCCTCTAACCTCGCCTCTGGCGTCTTATTTGAAATCATTGGTAGACGCGCCCACTCAGATCTCTGCCTCCACGTTCACCTGGTGTTCAAGTCTGTGTCCACATTTCCCTGTTTTGACAGCCATCAGTCGTCTTGGTTGGGGCCCACCCTTCTCCATATGACCTCATTCTCACTTAACTAATTGCATCCCCAAATAAGGACACGTGTTGAGGTACTGAGGGTTAGGAATTCAACATATGGATTTGGTGGTGGGCAGGGGACACAGTTCAACCCGTAATATCTTCCTTGTTTCACTTTCCTGTTCCCCTATTAACGCTTCCTGAGGTTGCTGCCCAATACATAGCATGTCCCAAATCCTTATCTCAGGGCCTGCTCCCAGGACAGCCAGAGCCGGGAGAGGCAAACAAGCAGGACCTGACTAGGCTAAAAGGCACACATCACTCCCAGGTCCTCCGATCACCCCCTTCCCACAGGATAGAAACTTCTAGAGACATTCACCCTCACTGAGAGGACGGAGGGCTTGGACTGGAAATGTTAAGTCCTTGGCTACTTCTCCAAAGAATTTAATATAACTTGGTAATTCTAAGGGTGGGAGACTATCAATCAAGCTTTTGCAGTATATTGGATAATATTTTAAACTCATATCAAATGAGGTAGGTAGAGTAGAAGGAAAGGTTTGTATCAAAATCATGGAGTTTGGCCCAGCTGGCGGGGCTCAGTGGTTGAGCATCAACCTATGAACCCAGAGGTATTGTTCGATTCCCAGTCAGGGCACATGCCCAGGTTTGGGGTTGATCCCCAGTGTGGGGTGTGCAGGAGGCAGCCAACCATCACTGATGTTTCTCTCTCGCTTGCTCTTCATCTCTGAAATCAATAAAAATATTTTTTTTAAAACGATGGAGATTGAGTATGGATGCTGTTATTTTAAGCGATTCCCAAATTAATCTAATCAGAGTAAATTCCGAGACCTGCATGTCAGCCATCAGTCCAGACAGGGCTGGAGGCCTGCAGCTCCTGGCAGCTCTCTTGCCACCAGATGGAGCCTGAGATGAAGTTCACCTGGAGATGAGCAGACAGGAGAGATGGAGAGAAGCCCATCAATGAATTCCTGGATCACACTATGCCAATCCCTGCCAATCCCTTGTCACATCCGTGTCCTGCGCCAACAGATTTCGCTTTTTTATGTAACTCAATTTCAATCGGTCACTGCTTTTTGAAAATGAATCCGGAGATCGAAAACTGGATTGTCCATGAGACACAACTTCCAGGGCATTGCACAGGGCAGCCCTCCTCCTCGCCACGGCAGCAGCCCCAGAATGACACCAAACCTGGCCTCCGATGCCGAGTCTTTTCTGGGTAGAGCACTTGGTTAATTAGCCTCATAATTCAACGTTCCTTCTCTACTATAACCTCAAACATAGATTTCCTAATGTGTCAGCCAAGGAACTTGGGGAACCTAACATCGTCACAGTGTCTTGCGCTTACAGGGGATGTTCAGTTTAAAACATCTCTAGGTATGATTTTTTTACTTCTTAGAATCTAGAATTGTAGAACTCGAGGAGATTTTAAACAGACAGAGTCTGCCTCTCTTGTTTTACAGATGAAGAAACATTTGCAAAGACAGGTTCAAGGGCATTGGCAAGGTCCTGCCGCAGCTTATGGTGGAGCCAGAGGGATAAAACCCAGGCCTCCCAACTCCCACCCAGTGCTTTTTCTACCCCCAAGCATCCAGCACACTGCTCAGCACATAGGAAGAGCCCAGGTAATGAAGACAGGATTGATCCCTCACAGGGCCACCTGCCGCTCGGTGAGGCTTCTCTGCAAAGAAAGGGAAGTGTTTGAAGAGTCTCCCAGTTACAGGGCTCTATCTGGAGCTTAGTAGGTCTGCACTAGCCCCCTTCAGGCCTTCGCAGCTCAGATCTCAAGTAAACGGGTTTCTTGCAAGTCAGAGGCCATTCTTCCAGGGTGGCTGCCAGCAAGAACAAGCATCCTACATGTGACCGGCATTAACTAGTGTTGCCCTAAGCCAGTGGTCGGCAAACTGCGGTTCGTGAGCCACATGCGGCTCTTTGGCCCCTTGAGTGTGGCTCTTCCACAAAATACCATGGCCTGGGCGAGTCTATTTTGAAGAAGTGGCATTAGAAGAAGTTTAAAAAATTTTGGCTCTCAAAAGGAATTTCAATCGTTGTACTATTGATATATGGCTCTGTTGACTAATGAATTTGCTGACCACTGCCCTAAGCCACTGTATTTTATTGAATTTCTGCAGAGCTAGGAGATTTAAAGGGCCGGGTTTCTTGCTCTGAAATAATAACTTTCCTGTCTTTTGGGGGGAAAATCACATAACCACCTTGAAGAGTGTGGGTGTTCACATGGAAAACAGCTATGACAGGTGCTGTGTTGATGGGTTTGTTTTTAAGTCACCCTCTCCTCTGAGCCACAGGAGGTCACAGTGCTCCTGATAAAAAGGCCCGGCTCAGAACCACAGCATCCACCGCAGAAGTCAGGCGCTCAGAACCAAACTACACTCTGTCAGACATGCAGCCCCACTCCCAAAGGCTTCCTACTGGGCTATGGACCCCTCTTCTCCTCCATTCTTCATTGCAGGGCTAGAATATAATAACTGTGTCGATAGGGAGGGACATGGTGATCTGATACAGACTCAGTCACCAAAATAACCCGGACACCAACCCCCAAATCCCTCCGTTCTGTTCAAGAAGTCCTAGGGATTAGCTCAAATGCTGCCCAGCAGCCACAATGGTCCTGTGATGCCAGCATGCTCCCAGCCCCTTACCCTGCCCAGGAACCCCTGCATCTATACCCAGCCTTCCCTACTCTGCTGCCATCTCCCTTCCCACCGTGGCTGCTGTCACAGTCGGTGCCCACTCAGTGGCATGTTGCCTGCCCGAGCCTCCCTCTGCCTGGCTCCAGCAGTGTCTGCTCTGCCCCTCGGAGCCTCCTGCTCTCTGGGTCGCTGACAGACTCTGTCTCATGAAGCATCTCCCTCTCTTCCAGGCATGAGGCGCCAGGCACCTGAGGGTTGGGCCGGAAGGTGAGGTGAGCAGCACTGCCAGGGATGCACACTGGTGCCCATTGGGGATTGTGTGGGTGAATATGGAGAGCAGCTACAGGGTTCGGACAGGTTCAAGCCTTGGACTAATGAGAAGGCACAGTCCTCTCCAGGCCACATGCAAGTCCCAGGTTGGAGGGACAATGATAGCCAACAGCTATAGCTGTAACCTTGAACCTATGGTCCGAACACATGGCCCCACGTGCCTGAGTGATGTGGGCTCGATAGAGTTCAGGTGCATGTAATTGAGTAGGATTGACATTCATGAGAATGGTGTAAACATCTTGACCATGCCCTTGCTTTGCCTCGTGGAATCTGGCTATAAAATAAAGACGCGGCTTGTAGTCCGTGGCTGCTGTCGCTCCATCAGAGAAGCAGCACCCACCCAGCCCCAGCTTTCATTCTCTTGTCTGTCTTTTCTCAATCCTGCACGGCTCCCTCTCAGGGTCACTGAACCTGGCAGAGCTGGTGGCACATAAGGCGCCCTGGGGCTGAGTATGCCAGCTCACCACAGGTGAACTCCTCAATCATGAGGTACCCCAGGAAGCTAAGGAGTGGGAGCAATGACCCATTTGTGGCCCAGCTTCAGCACTATTGTCCACCCACCCATCCATTCACTGCTCAGTAAATATAAGTCTCTGATCAATATAAACCAGGCAGGCAGTTCTAAGAATTGAGGATTCAGTTGGTACAAGACAGGTGAGGCCCCCAGGCCTCTGCACGCCTATTTTGCAATGAGGTGAGACAGACAATAAACGGGTGTGCAAACAAGATGATTTCAGAGACTGACGTGTTCTTGAACGCATTCAAGTGGCCCGGAGAGCAAGGGAAGGGTGAGGCCAGTACCGTGGATCAGGCCTTGGGGAGGCCTCTGAGAGGAGGTGACATTTAAACAGATGCCCGGTGGAGAAGAAGGGTCCAGTCACACCAAGATCCCAGGAAATGGCCCACGGGCAGGGGACAGAGAGTGCCAAGGCCCTCAGGCAGGACCTCATGAGTTAGGGGGGCCCACAGGGTCAGAGCACCAAGGCCTTTGTGTGCGGGGGAGGAGGAGAGGCTTGGAGCAGAGGAGTCCGATGCTCCATGGAAAGGCCCAGCGGCTGCTCTGAGAGTGGCTGGAGGCAGGAGAGAGGAGTGCGTGTGCATTAGAGGACAGCGTGGGCCCAGGGAGGAGGCAGGTCAGGATATGTGTTTAATGCAGGGACCACAGGACTGCCTGCCTTAGGAGCACAGAGCACTTTGCAGAGTCTTCTGTGCCTTGAGTTGCAATGGCTTCATCTCTTACCTTGCAAAGGAACTGAGGCCAAGAGTTCCCAAATGTAGTCAGTCTCCTCAGGCTGCTGTACCAAAGCACCTCCAATTTAGTTAAGAGGATATAAGTGTATCCTCTTACAGCTCTGGGGGTGAAGTTTGAAGTTGATGGGGGCGGGGGAGAGAAGGGGGAGTTGAAGTCAGGTGTCAGCAGAGCTAATTACTCACTGTTTAGATGAAAACATTGTTAGCTGAAGCAGCCTCTACCTTTTTGTTTCATGTTAATTTCTGTTTTGTTATTTCCTGCCTAAAGGCTATGGGTGTGTCCCAAAGCCTTAATAAAAGGGAGAAAAAGGCCAGAGCAGTGGCAGTCCTTTCCACTAGAGGAATGCTCCGGCCTGGCCCCCCAATATGGCCAAATTAATGTTTTCTAGTCTCCCTTCATTTGCGTGCCGCCTCCTTCAGAATGCGAACCCTGAACCGGGAACCCTGAATCATGAAGGATGTGGAAAGGGGCTCCCACAGTGGAAAACTAGAGGACACTGAAAAAAGAGATAGAGTATGGCGGAAACAAATGGAAGAGCATACCATGCTCATACATCAGGAGAATCAACATCATTAAAATGTCCATACTACCCAAAGCAATCTATAGATTCAATGCACTCCCCATTAAAATACCAATGGCATATTTCACAAACCTAGAAAGAACTCTCCAAAGATTCATCTAGAATAAAAAAAGACCCTGAATAGCCACAGCAATCTTGAGAAAGAAGAATAACGTAGGTGGGTTCTCAATTCCAGATATCAAGTTGTATTACAAAGCCACTGTTCTCAAAACAGCCTGATACTGGCACAAGAACAGACATATAGAACAATGGAATAGAAGAGAGAATCCAGATATCAACCCAAAGGACTATGCTCAACTAATATTTGACAAAGGAGGCATGAACATAGAGTCAAGACAGTCTCTTCAATAAATGGTGTTGGGAAAATCGGACAGATACATGCAAAAAAATGAACCTAGACCACCAACTTACACCATACACAAAAATAAACTCAAAATGGACCAAGGACTTAAACCTAAGACAGGAAACCATAAAAATACTAGAGGAATCCACAGGCAGCACAATCTCAGACATATGCCGAAGTAACTTCTTCATTGATACAGCTCCAATGGAAGCTAAAGAAAAAATAAACAAATGGGACTACATCAAAATAAAAAGCTTTTGTACAGCAAAAGAAACCATCAACAAAACAACAAGAGAGCCCACTGTATGGGAGAACATATTTGTAAATATTATCACTAATAAAGGTTTAATCTCCAACATCTACAGGCAATTTATACAACTTAATAAAAGGAAGATAAATGATCCAATAACAAAAATGGGCAATAGACCTAAATAGAATCTTTTCGAAAGAAGACAGAGGAAGGCCAAGAGACACATGAAAACATGCTCAGCCAAAACTGGTTTGGCTGAGTGGATAGAGCGTCCGCCTGCAGACTAAAAGGTCCCAGGTTCGATTCTGGTCAAGGGCATGTACCTTGGCTGCGGGCACATCCCCAGTAGGGGGCGTGCAGGAGGCAGCTGATCGATGTTTCTAACTCTCTATCCCTGTCCCTTCCTCTCTGTAAAATATCAATAAAATATATTAAAAAAGAAAAAGAAAACATGCTCAAAGTCACTATCTGAGAGATGTAAATCAAAGAGACAATGCGATGCCATCTCACACCTGTAAGAATGGCAATCATCAACAAATCAACAAAGGACAAGTTTTGGCGAGGATGCGGAGAAAAAGGAACCCTCGTGAACTGCTGGTGGAATGCAGGCTGGTGCAGCCACTGTAGAGAACAGTATGGAGTTTCCTCAAAAAATTAAAAATGGAACTCCCATTTGACCCAATAATCCCACTCCTAGGAATATATCCTAAGAAACTAGAAAACACCAATCAGAAAGGATTTATGCACCCCTATGTTCATAGCAGCACAGTTTACAATAGCTACAATTTGGAAGCAGCCTAGGTGCCAGTTAGCAGATGAGTGGATCAGAAAACTATGGTACATTTACACAATGGGATACTATGCTGCCATAAAAAAAGAAGGAATTCTTACCATTTGCAGCAACCTGGATGGAACTGGAGAGCATTATACTAAGTGAAATAAGCCAGTCAATGAAAGAAAAATAGCACATGATCTCACTCATTTATGGATAATAACATTATAAACTGATGTACAAAAAGGTAGATACAGAGGCAGTAAAACATCAAACTGTCAAATTACAGCTGGAAGGTTAGGGAGAGGTGGGTTAGATAAGAGATCAACCAAAGGACTTGTATGCATGCATATAAGCATAACCAATGAACACAAGACACTGTGGGTGAGGGCATGTATGGTAGTGGGGTGAGGGGGGGGGCAATGGGAAGATATGTATGCAAATAATACATTAAGAAAAAAATGAAAAAATAAATGAAAACAACCAGAAGAAAAAGAAATCCCTAAAAAAAAACAAAATGATGAGAGAGAATCATTGATCAGCTGCTTCCTGCACACCCCCACACTGGGGATTGAGCCCGCAACCCAGACATGTGCCTGTCCAAGAATTGAACTGTGACCTTCTGGTTCATGGGTTGACACTCAACCACTGGGCCAGATTCTTAACTTTTTCACATCTGCACCACCCTTTTGCTGCTGAAAGCAGCATAGTCACAGGTGGTGGGGATGCCCTTCCCCCCCCCCACTACCTCCCCCCACCTTTGAGGAGGCCATTATTCTGCCTACCACACACTCCATAAATTTTTATTTCCTTGTTACTTTCCTTACTGTCACATGTAATCATTTCTAAAGCTCTAGCATTTCTTCCCGCTTGTTGATCATTCCTTCCTTCTCCCCTTCCTTTATTCATCAACCATTTTCTACGCAAAGACTATGCCACATGCTAAGGCCTCTGCCAGGCATGATGGGGAGACAGATATGTTTCCAGACTCTGTCTTCAGGATCGACTGTCCCCTTTCCTGGGGAGCCTGGTTACTGGTCCAACTACAGGGAGCCAGCTCTTGTGCAAGGTCCCTGCAAAGGAGGCAGCTGCCCCCAAAAGGCAGTCATCACCACATTGCCACCTCGGCTGACTCTACCGCTGGGGTCAGCAAAACATCATCTAAGCCTCAACAGATGCACCAGAAAAAGGAGAGAGCGAATATCGCAGAGCGGGGGCCACGGTCTGAAGGCATGATTTGCACCCGGTGTGGGACCGTCTTTCCCGGAGCGGGCGCTGGTGCTGCGTGGCCCCTCACACACTCACCCAGCCCAGCCATCGCTCTGACCTCTCGCCCTGCCTCCCCAGCGCAGCTTTCTGGAAGACATCTGAGCCATTTCTTGGCAAATGTTCCCACAAACCAGTCTCAGGAAATGCTTGTCAAAGCACTCGGCTCCCAGAGTCCTGATCTCTTAGAGATACCTACTGAAATATGTCCAGATAAAATGATACAGAGTCTGGGATTTACTTCTGAACAAAACATGTGGGAGGAAGTGGGTGGGTGCAGGTGAAGCTAGCCTGGCCATGCGTTAATAATTGTTGAAGCTGGGTGATGGGAACATTGGGGTTTGTTATTTACTCTTCTATTTGTTTTTGCATATTTAAAATAAAAACAAAAGGTTTTTTGGGGAAAAAAGGGTCCCCTATTTCACCTGATGTCACTGAAGCAAACTTAACATGTAGTATATTTTGCTGTTTAATAATTGCCTAGATTTTATTTAATTAATTAATTTATTTATTTACTTTATTGATTTGTTACAGAGAGGAAGGGAGAGGGACAGAGAGTCAGAAACATCGATGAGAGAGAAACATCGATCAGCTGCCTCCAGCACGCCATCCACTGGGGATGTGCCCGCAACCAAGGTACATGCCCTTGACTGGAATCGAACCTGGGACCTTTCAGTCTGCAGGCCGACACTCTATCCACTGAGGCACACCCGTTAGGGCAATTGCCTAGATTTTAAACACAAATACATGCAGGTGTGCAAATATGTGACAAAACAGTTACATATTTACACAAAACAGTCATGCTCTGTCGTCACTGGGGTCACAGCAGGGAAGAGACAGTGCTAGATGGCTTGCCTGCTGCTCCCCTCGAAACAGCAACGGTACAGTCCTCCAGGGAGGGAACACAGGAACACGGGCACACGATTCCAGTAATTGGATTCAAAGGGCTAAAGATATCATCTGGAAAAAGAGTTTAACTTGATTAGAAGATAATTGTGGTTCTGTATGATGGAGGTAATGAACCGGCTTGACCTCTATCAAAATTTTCATACACTAATTTCCAGGCAGCATATTAGTATTCAAATCCCTTTGGATCATAAAACTCTGGTTTTCAACCTCAATACAAATCTGAGAAAAACAACTGAAATGGATAGAATTTTCTTTGGATCGCCTTCACTTGCTCTTTCTGCACTCTTAGGAGGCAGTATTATGTGGCAGAAAGACCACAGTCTTTGCAGCCAAAAAAAAAAACTTGAGTTCTATCTTAGTCGGCTGCTGTGTGACTTTGAGCAAGACACATAATCTCAGTTTCTTCATCTATAAAATGGGCCTAAAAATATCTACTTTGCAGGGGTCTGATGAAGATTATGGGTACTGTATGCAAAATGCCTCTTTCATCACAATTAATGGTAGCTTGTTGTATTTATAATTGCATATTCCTCTTTATTCCACTCCATATCTCCCAATATAGTGCCTACACATAGCAAGGGGGCAACAAATGTGTGTTGACTTACATTCAACCTTGAGATGGTAGCTGGAGTTAGTGGGAGGAAGTATTAAGATTATACCACAATCCGCCCCTTTGCAGTTCACTCTTCCGCATGAGAGACTCTCTAGCTAACTGCTCAAGTCAGAAACAAATCCCATTCTTGACATCACCTCTTCCTCTGCCTCACATCTAATCAGTCACCAAAGTCTGTCTATTCTGTTTCCTCAAATCCTATTGCTACCCTCTTAGTTCCAAACTAACTTCTCTTTCATTTGGTCTATAGCCAAGTTAGGTCTCCTCGAATGTGTTCTTATTCCTCTGTAATCCTTTCTCTACATTGTAGCCCGAATGATTTTTACTTTTTCTCTTTTTTTAGTTATGAAAATTTTTAAATACAAAAATATAAAGTATAAAACTTCCATGTACCCATTACACAGCTTCAACAATGATCAATGATTGAGCAATTCAGTTTCATGTTTACTCCACCCGCTTTTTTCTATGTTCTCAGATTATTTGAAGCAAATTCCAGAAGTCATAGCTTTCCAGGGGATCTTTTTGTTACAGAAAACCAGAGAAGAACCAAGCAACACTTAGAGAGATGGAGTTACATTTATTACACGTGGGTCCAGAGAAAAATGTCTCTCAAATTCTGAGCCCCAACATGGAGGAACTTTCCCTATTTATATGTTTTTACCTTCTTTGTCTCCCAAATATGGGGTGTTTCTGGCCCCCTTTGCAAGTTCTTAAAGAGCCCCTATGTGCTGGGGCCTTGAGACCTCAACCAAAGGCCTGGCCAGGTGCCAGCACTGATCATTTTGTCTGGTGAAGGTTTAATGGCCTCTCTGAAGTGGGAGTACTCTTATTATCCTTATTATTTAAGCAAGCAAGCATTTACAGAAGCCAAATAGCAGGGTTAAAATTTCAAACAGCAGTTTTTATATAAGATAGATAGGCACAGATCAAAACTGGCTTTCACCCCTCTGCATACCCAGTCAAAGCAGCCATCTCTCAGTTCCTCCATCATTGTTTGTTGTCTCCATATGGAGGCCTTCAGACTGGACTATTCTAGTGCCTACAAAGCCTGACCTTTAACCTCTTTTACCCTCCTTGCTCAGCTTCAGCTACTACTCCTTCTGCTGTCATCCTGCATACTATGGCTCCAGAGGCCCCTAACACAGGTCTCTCTTTTCCTCCAGTTGCACACACATGATTTTGTAAGTATCATGCAAGTAGTCTCCCCTGTTAAAATTAAACTCTGTGGGCATAAGAACTGTGTTTGTCTTACTCCCTGATGAGGCACCCAGCACACAGTTCAATACCTTTCTTACAGGAGCCACTTAATAAATATCTGTAGCCCTAGCTGGTTTGGCTCAATGGATAGAGCGTTAGCCTGCAGACTGAAGGGTTCCAAGTTCAATTACAGTCAAGAGCACATGCCCAGGTTGTGGGCTCAATCCCCTGTGGGGAGCAAGCAGGAGGCAGTTGATCAATGATTCTCTCTCATCATTAATGTTTCTATCTCTCTCTCCCTCTCCCTTCCTCTCTCAAATCAATAAAATATATTTTAAAAAGTAATAAATATCTGTTGAATGAGGTCCCCAAGAAAGGTAAACCCAGAAGTCACATCTATTGCAGGTTATAAACTGCAGATAGACAGTGTCCTCCGTCTTTTATGACCATCAGAACAATGTTCAGACCTTTAAATTAAGAGTATTTTGTTTCATTCAAAAAGGGTATGAACTGCATTTCTAGATACTGACATAATTACACAGATCCTTCCTCACACAGCTGAGTCTTGTGGAAAAGACAGTCATCTAATTATTTGAAAATTGGTAATTTTTCACATATTTGATAGAGATGTTAGAATATTTAATTAGCCAGAGAATAAACAGGAGTTTGCCGTAACAGGTTCGATTCCAGTCAAGGGCACATACCTCAGTTGCAGGCTTAATTCCTGGTCCTGGTTGGGGCTCACGTGGGAGGCAACCAATATCGATGTGTCTCTCTCACATCACTGTTTCTCTCTGTGTATCTCTCTCCCTCCATTCCACTCTCTCTAAAAATCAGTGGGAAAATATCCTTGGGTGAGGATTAACAAAAAAACAACCATAAAAACAAAACAACAGCTAACATTAACTGGGTCCTTCCTTTGGGCCAGGTATAGTACAGAGCATAATTCACGTATGATTTCACTTAATCCTCATACTACCCTTTCAGGTAAGCCTTATCATTCCCCTTTTTCAGATTTAATAAAAGGCATAATAAGCATAGATAACTCCAAGTCACCTGGGACCTGCGAGCACCCCGAATCTTTATGCTGGAGCTGACAGATAATCTGTAAGTACTGCTGCAAGACAGAAGAGAACAAAGGGCTCGTTCCAGTTCATCAGTGCTTTCCCCTTGGTGTCCTGGTTTCAGAGCTATGTGTACACACTTTCATAGGAAAACAGCAGCTGTGGGAAACCTCTTACTGATAAGGCCAGGTTTCCGTGGGCCCAAGGTACTACCATTGAGTTTGGACTTAGTATCAAATGTTTCCTGTGCGGAGCCAGCTCAGCCTGAGAAGGGGCGGTGAAGGATTGAGAAAAGAGAGATAAGAGAATGAAAGCTGGGTCTGGGTGGGATGCTGTCTTCTCTGATGGAGAGCTAGCGATAGAGCCATAGACTACAAGCCATGTCTATATTTTATAGCAAATTCCACAAATAAGGCAAAGTAAGGGTGTAGTTACAACGTTCTCATGGGTTTCCATCCTACTCGATTGCATGCACCTGAACTCTATCAAGCCCAAATCACTCAGGCGTGTGGGACCACGTGATCAGACCATAGCTTCAAACTCACAACTATAGCTGTTGGCTATAATTGTGCTGGGAGGGCTCTGCCCTCCAAGCTGGACTTGCACGTGGCCATGAGGGGACTGTGCCCTCTCATTGGTTGGAGGCTTGAACCTGTCCAAACACTGTAGCCGCTCTCAAGAGTTTCCTATAAGAGAAAATGCTAGAAACTCTCAAGTTGTGAAGCAATTCCCTGCAGTGAACTCGGCCTGTCTCCTCGGCCAAACTGAATGAAAGCTCTTTGTTGTTTTATCATCGCACATGTATCTTGCCTGCTTACTTTCTACAGATAGGCACTGACCAAGAGGAAATGTATTCTGTTTTAAGAGGGAGAAATTGTTAATCTAAATTATATGAGTGGGTCTTGAAAACAGATTTTATATTAATTATATATATCTGTGAATCTATTTTTAAATTTTTATTAAGGAAAATTTCAATCATATACAAAAGTAGACTGAATCCTATATAATAAAAGGCTAATATCAAATCGACCCAATGGTTGCTATGATGCACACTACCACCAGGGGGCAGACGCTCAATGCAGGAGCTGCCCCGTGATAGTCAGTGTGCTCCCACAGGGGGAGTGCTGCTCAGCCAGAAGCTGGGGTCAAGGTTGGCAAGGGCAGCAGCAGTGGCTGATGGCTCCCGGACTGCAAGAGGGCATAGGCCAGACTGAGGGGATTGGCCACCCCCCCGCCCCAGTGCACGAATTTTGTGCATCAGGCCTCTACTAGTATAATAACCCTCCCAATACACATCACCCTGCTTCAGCAATGATCCCCTCATAGCCAATCTGTTTCTTAGTGATTGCCTTTGATTCTCCCCCTCTGGTTTTATTGTGAAGCATATATAGTTGGAAATATTTTGAATGCTATGTTCTGTTGGTGAAATGTAGAATGTATTGAATCAATAGAATAAATAAACATGACTTGGTCAGCAAGATATTTGGAAAAACAGGGACAAGAAAGGAACAGGCTGTGTGGTTTTGACCACAGAAAAGGCAGAGGACTGGCATGGATTATTGGCAGCATCTGCACAGGCAAATATTAACACACTGTGAGTGGGAAGTTTTGATTGAAGACAAGGGAAGGTGGTGGGTCTGCCTGTCAAGTGTCTTGAGCATGCCATCTCTGCCTTTTGCTTTCCAATCCCCTCCTTTTGTCTTCCCCACATGACATGCTTACCACCAATGCAGTTAAATCACTTGTATGAGGATCCTTTTCATCCCCCACAATGGCATCCCCCTCCACAACCCCCTTTACTGTCTTGCCTAAACCATTGCTGCACCTACAAAAATCCCTAGGTTCTACGCAGTTTGGCTCGGAGGATAGAACATTAGCCTGCAGACTGAAAAGTCCTGGGTTTGATTCCAGTCAAAGGCAAGTACCTCGGTTGCAGGCTCCATCCCCAGCCCTGGTTGGGGGTCGTGTGGGAGGCAACTAATTGATGTGTCTCTCTCACATGCATGTTTCTCTTTGTGTGTCTATCCCTCTCCCTTCAACTCTCTCTAAAAAAAAAAAAAAAATGGAAATATATCCCGGCCGAGGCTTAACAAAACAAACAAACATATAAACAAACAACCCTAGAGAAATTCTGTGCAATCCAAATATAATATGAGGCACATGTGTAATTTTACTTTTTTTTAGAGAAAATCATTTATTTATGTATTTATCAAAATAATTCTTTATTGTTGAAAGTATTATATATGTCACCTTTTTTCCACATTGACCCTCTCCAAATCCCCCGACTCCCTGAACCAGGCCTCAGCACCCTGTTGTCTGTATCCATGGGTTAGACATATATGCATACAAGGTCTTTGGTTGATTACCTCCCACCCACCCACCCTCCCCCGCCTTCCCTCTGAGATTTTGCACTCTATTACATGCTTCCATGTCTCTGGATCCACAACGTTCATCAGTTCATTTTGTTAATTAGATTCCACATATGAGAACAATCTTGTGATACTCGCCTTTCTCTGACTGACTTATTCCACTTAGCATAATACTCTCCAGGTCCCTCCATGCTGTCTCAAAGGGTAAGAGATTCTCCTTTTTCACTGCTGCATAGTACTCCTGGAATACATGTGCCACAGCTTTTTTATCCACTCAATCCACTTGGGTTGTTTCTAGATTTTAGCTATTGTAAATTGTGCTGCTATGAACATAGGGGTGCATATATCCTTTCTGATTGGTGTTTCTGGTTTCTTGGGTTATATTCCTAGAAGTGGAATCACTGAGTTAAATGGGAGTTCTACTTTTACTTTTTTGAGGAAACTCAATACTGTTCTCCATCAGTCTGCATTCCCACCAGCAGTGCATGAGGGGTTCCTTTTTCTCCACATCCTCACCAGCACTTGTTTGTTGATTTGTTGATGATAGTTGACGGGTGTGAAATGGTATCTCATTGTTGTTTTGATTTGCATCTCTCAGATGATTAGTGACTTTGAACATTTTTTTCATATGTCTCTTGGCCATCTGTATGTCCTTTTTGGAAAAGTGTCTATTTAGGTCCTTTACCCATTTTTTAATTGGATTTTTTTGTTAAGTTGTATGAATTCCTTATATATTTTGGATATTAACTCTTTATCAGATGTATCACTGCCATACAGTGGACTCTCCTTTTGTTTCTTTGATGGTTTCTTTTCCTGTGTAATTTTACATTTTTAGTAGATACCTTGTAAAAAGTAAGAAGAAGAAACAAGTGAAATTCATGTTAATATTATATTTTTTTAATATAGCATATCCAAAATATCATTCCAATATAAAATTGTTATTGAGATACTTTACATTTTTTCTTTTTGTATTAAGTAAGTCTTTGAAATATAGTGTGTATTTTACAGCATATCTCAATTTGGACTAGCAAATATTTTAAAGACTTAATAGCCATATGACTAAGGGCTACTGTATTGGACCAAGCAACCTTACAGATGCCAGGGTAGGGAAGTCAACAGCTACATTGCAATTTACTTGAAAATAATGATACTGAAGGTTTTTGGTAAAAGTTGATGTACAATGTGTATATTCTGGTATTCTCCAAGAAATATAAGGAAAATGAACAAGAGAAACAACAACAATAAAAAAATTAGACAAGTCCATCTACAAACAAGGAAATAACTACAAACTCCAAAACCCAGGCAATAAAGAAATGTGGCTCTTCAGATCTTCAGCAAGGTTATAGTGAATAAAAAGGGTTTTAGCTGTACCTGACATACAACAGCTCGGTGGCTCTTGAGACTCAACTTCTGCTTCTGTTCTTTACAAACTGTGTAGCTTGGGCCAATAATTCCATCTCTTTTTGCTTTTGGTTCCTCATATTTAAAATGAGGCTTTTTTTTTCCCAGAGAGAAAGAGAGAGAGAGAAACATCAATGATGAGAGAGTATCATTGATTGGCTGCCTCCTGCATGCCCCACACTGAGGACCGAGTTCACAACCCAGGCATGTGCCCCTGACCAGAATTGAACCCAGGACCCTTCAGTCCACAGGCCAACGCTCCTTTCACTGAACCAAACTGGCCAGCGCTAAAATGAGAGTGTTCTAACCGGTTTGGCTCAGTGGATAGTACATCGGCCTATTACATGGAAGCATGTAATAGGCCGATGCTTCCATGTAATAGGCCGATGTACTATTACTGCAGTTGAGTACAACAACCTCCTGCTTGGGCAACCTGCTCGCCTGGACAGAAATTACCCCCCTCAGAAGAAGAACACTGATAATTGGAAAAAGCATGCTGAGGCAGCATTTTCATTTTGAAGTTATAAACTTTGTCAGCTCACTCCGAGACCCTCTCCTGATTGATTTTGAACTAAAGGCAGACCCCGAAACACAAAACAGTTTACATACAGAGAACAAATACAAAAACAATGCAGCTTAAATCATATGCATAGCACAACTAAAAAAAAGAGAGACAAAAATAGAAGAATACTTAAAAAAAAATACTTCATTCTCAAAGAATTTAACAAGAACCTGTGATTCATTGCTAATAAGCTTCAGAAGGATATTTCAGAAATCAGAGAAGAAAATAAAGTAAAATGGCATCACCCAGGAAGAAGTATAAATATGTCTGCAAAAAGAATCAATGACTTGGAAGAGGGGTTTGAGAAAAAGCACAAGGCAGAGGTAAAGAAAAGACAAGTCAATGATCACAGAGGATAGCTACGAGGAGAGATGACTCAGAAAATAGGCTACCCACCAACCCTTGGAAAAATTGCTTGCAAAATTTAGACAATCAAAAGACAGTTCAGGATAAAGAAGGCAAGAATGGGAAAGACATTGCCTAGCTTGTGAGTGAGCAATGTCCCTTTAAATATCACACTAAGGTAAACAATGGCAAGAATGATCATTACAGAGCAGAATGAGTTGCAGGGTTGACACTGTCAATGTAAACAGCCAATCAGGTGGTTTAGGAGGGCAAGCAGGGCATCTGGGTCCAGAGGCACCAGCAGTGGGCGTTCCTTACAGCAGCCACCATGCTGTGTTTGGGGCACTGTTCCCGTCTGCAGAGGTGCACCTGGCTCTCTGGTTTGCCAGAGAGTCGTGATCATCCCTTTACTTACTTACTTACTTACTTATTTATCCACTTATTTATTTATTTTTGCTTAAATTAGCCACAGTGGATTCCATTGTTTGTCATCGAGACTCTAAAAAACCTATCAAATAAAATTTAAGAAAGACCTCGTGAGTGAATGTGAGAGGAAACTGATGCTCACACTCAATGGTAGACATGTTTCAACCTTTTAAAAGGGCAATTTGGCAGTTAGTTAAAATTTTAAACATAAATTCCTGTGCCCCAGAGATTGTACTTATAGGAACTTACATATTTAAACATACTTTCATTCATTCACCAAATGTTTACTGCACATTGTGCTAGATGCTGGAGATACTGCATTAACCAAAACAAGCAAAAATCCCCACTCTGAAAAAACACTCTTTTGGAGTTCACATTCTGGGGTGATAGGGTAGGAGGAAAACAAACAGTAAAAAAAGGTAAACACTTAAAGGACACAGTATGTTGGAAGATGAAAAGTGCTAAGGGGAAAGGAGAAAGCATGGAAGGGGACCAGGATGTATTTGGCACTTCATGATTTGATATTAGCAGTCAGGGAAGACTTTTATGTGAGTAAAGACCTGAAGGGAGTGAAGAACTAAGTCATGTGGTATTTGGAATAAGAGAGTTTCAAGAAGAGGAGACAGCAAGTGTGGAGCAGGGCAGTCGGGAGAAGTGGTCAGCTTTAACGAATGGACAAGACTATGGAGATGAAGATGTTCAAAGCATAAGGTTTGTAATTGAAACTAGAAATAACCTAAATGTCCATCAATAGAAGGAAGGTTAAATAAATTACAGCATTTTTTTTTAATTTAAAAACGCCTGTAATGGAGAGAAACCAAGATGGCGGCATAGGTGAACACCTAAGCTGCTGCCTCACACAACAATTTCAAAACTACAGCTAAAAGACAGAAAGGATATTATCCAGAACTGCAGGAAAGCTGGCTGAGTGGAAATTCTACAACTAGAAGTAAAGAGAAGGACTCATGGAGACTCAGAGGAGCTGTAAAAAGCTGAGGTACGGAGACATGCTCGTGGAGAGGACAGGCAGAGGAGGGTCTGGCTGGCTTCCTCTAGAGTCTAGAGGGAAAGAGACAGAAAATCCCGACTGCACTCAACCTCAGCTCTAGGACTCATATGGGGAGTCTGGACTGTTGTGAAAAGGAAGGAGTGCACAGAAACTTAGGGGAGAAGTGAAAGACAGAGGTCTGGGGGCGAGCGAAAGTGCACTGACTCTGATTGTGCCGCTGGCTTTCTCTAGCGAGAGGAAAACAGAACCTCACAACAGCACTGAAATCCAGGTCCAACTGCACTGAACTCCAGTTTCAGGCGAGACCCTGGGGACCCAGACTCATATGGGTCCCTAGAGCTCACAAAAACTCAGGGGAACCGGAAAGGCAGAGGTCCAGAAGCTCATGTGCATGCATGAAAGGCAGAGGTCTGGAGGCATTCTCGAATGCGCAGACACAGCTGATCCTCACAACCAATTGGCTTGGAGGTCAATACCCCCAGTGATACCAACAACAATCAAGACTTAACTACAACAAGACTGTACACACAGTTCACAAAGAGATGCACCAAGAGTGTCCACCTCAGGTAAATGGGGAGGCAGAGCTACTGGGCCACATAGGACATCTGGCACACAAAGCTACTCTACCAACTCAGGGAAGCAGCGAAATATGCAGACACAAAAGAACAAATCACAAACGAAAGAACTGGAGGAAAACTAATGACTGGATATAGAGTTCAAAACCATGGTTATAAGGTTTTTCAAGAATTTCCTAGAAAAAAATGGATAAATTTAGCAAGACCCAAGAGGAGATAAAAAAGGACCAACTAAAAATTAAACATACACTGACTGAAATAAAAATTATTATACAGAAACCTCCCCCACCTGGTAAAAGAAATAGACTTACAAGCCCAGGAGGTGAACAGAACCCCAAATAAAAGGAATCCAAAGAGGACCACACCAAGACACATCATAATTAAAATACCAAGAGCAAAAGACAAAGAGAGAATATTAAAAGCAGCAAGAGAAAAACAGTTCATTACCTACAAGGGAGCACCCATATGATTGTCAGCTGATTTCTAACAGAAACAATGCAGGCCAGACAGGAGTGGCAAGAAATATTCAAAGTAATGAATAGAAAGAACTACAACCAAGATTACTCTATCCAACAAAGCTATCAGTCAGAATTGAAAGGCAGATAAAGAGCTTCACAGATAAGAAAAAACTAAAGGAGTTCATCAACACCAAACCAGTATTATATGAAATGCTGAAAGGTATTCTTTAAGAAGAGGAAGAAGAAAATGGTAAAGTAAAAATTATGAACAACAAATATGTACCTATCAACAAGTGAATCTGAAAAATCAAGTGAATTGAAAATCTGATGAACAGAATAAACTGGTGAATATAATAGAATTGGAGGTATAGAAAGGGAGTGGACTGATAATTCTCAGGGGGAAAGGGGTGAGGAGGGTGCAGGGAGAGATTGGACAAAAATCATACACCTATGGATGAGGTCAATGGGGGGAAGGTAAGGGCAGAGGAAGGGGTGGGAGCCAGGTGGAGGGGAGTTATGGGGGAAAAAAGAGGAACAATTGTAATAATCTGAACAATAAAGATTTATTAAAATAAAAAATCCTGTAATGATTGAAAGCATGTATTATTTTTTAAAATTAGATATCTAGCCCTAGCCAGTTTTGCTCAGTGGATAGAACACTGGGCCTGCAGACTGAAGGATCCCAGGCTCAATTCTGGTCAAGAGCATATGCGTGGGTTGTAGGCTCGATCCCCAGTAGAGGGCATGAAGGAGGCAGCCAATCAATGTTTATCTCTCTCTCCCTCTCTTTGCTCTCTGAAATCAATAAAAATATGTTTTTAAAAATCTAAGCAAATAACATTAATTTTTAATGCTATTCAATTTCAGCATAGAGTGATATGTTGTACTTTCAAAACAAGCATGTTTTTAGATCATCTTATTTGGTTAAAAATACAAACCTAACAGCATTGAAATTAGAGTTTCTTATTTAAACAGAGTCAAACAGAAATATGCACCTATCTCTGTAAACTAGTATGTCAGTAATTTATGATTGGTCACTACAAGCACTTTTGGTAGAGCAGGTATAATCGAGGAATGGGGAAACAAGACCCTAGGTGAGTGGTGATTTTTAGTGAAACTTTAAAGTTGATTTTGCTGTTACGAAGCATCTAAGATCTGAATAGGCAGAAAGGTTTGTCTAAGGGGTGAAACTGGGAAGTGATATATGATTCTGAATCTACATATTGGCCAGGTATCCGTTTGGCAGAGGCCAAACACTGTTAGATGAGAATGAGCTCAATGATCATTTCTTAATTACTCAGCACATACCAGGCACTGTGCCTTATGTTTTTATGACAACTTTTTAATTTTATAATACATAATCTAATTTCACAAATTTGCCCAAGGTCATTAGCTAAAAAAAAAAAAAAAAAAAAAAGGAAGAGCTGAAACTCTGCTTTGGATTGTCTCACACAAAAACCCACCCTCTTTCTGCTATAACACTCTGTATTGGGTAAGGTTGGCTAGATTGATTTTTAAGGCCTTTCTTTGGAAAGAATAGTGTATCCTTTAGGATTGCATTCAATTGTTTATAACACACCCTAGCCAAGATGCTTTAAACAAGTAAGGAGGTTGTTTTTCTCAGGTAGTAAGAAGTCCAAAGCTAGGAAGTTTGCAGGAGGCCTTGTTCCTCCTTTTCTCTTTAGGGTTGCACTGTGGTCACAAAACGGCTGCGTCCCCTCCAACCTCACAGCAACTGCACTGTCAGAAGGCATCCAAATAAATAAATAAATAAATAAATAAATAAATAAATAAATAAGTAAATAAATAAATAAATAAATAATAAGAATGGTGGCCTCTGCCAGAACCTTCTCAAGACCTTCTAGGCCACTTTCCACTAAATCTCATTGGCCAGAATTGAGTCATGTGACTTTCCCACAGGGCATTTGAGAAGGTGAGCATTTCAGTGCTGCACATTGCCTTCCTGAACAAAGTCTCTTACAAACAAGAAGGCAGAATGGCTATTGAGGTGGTGATAAGCGATGTCTGTCCCATCCTATTTTAAATGTTTACTACTTTTCTTTGTTAATCCTCACCTGAGAAATATCTGACAGATGGAGGGTGTGGGGAGGGAGCAGCTGCCTCAAAAGTACTTCTGGAGTAAGTGGTGTCTAGGGACTATGGGCACCACTGTTGATGAATTTTGCTGCAAGAGAGTCAGAGAAATGTAGCCTTGGTTCTAAACAGCCCTGGGCTCAGCTTCAATTCTATTATTATGGAAGGAGAGAATGATATTGAGGAACAACCAGGGGTTCAGCCACAGTTCCTCCACCAGCCCCCGAGACAGGGTTCCCCTTGGGAAGGAGTGTGGTGTGCACAGCCATATACTTTTTTAGATAGGAGGGGGTTTGAGGACAGGGTGACAAGGGCTTCGGAAATGGGGGAGGGAGAGATAGGCATTTGGAGATACTGGGAAATGCTGGGAACATCTGAAGACCAATTCAGCCTTCTGGACTGGCCTGGAAAGAGGCCTTAAGAGAGACCGTTTTGAAACCGTATAAACCCGTGTTCCCTCAGAGACACCTCCTCCCAGTGCTGTCACTAGCAGGCACCTCAGCTTCCTAGTCCTTGTTTTCCTTTTCTGTAACGGGAGTAATAGCCCTACCTTGCAGGGTTGGTGTGAGCCTAGGTTGGCGTGAGGCACGTCCAGCTCTTGCCTTACACTAGACATTCCATAGATGGCAGCTGTTAGTTTTGACAGGAGTGAGATCGGGCCCCTGTGGCCCCTGCTCTAACCCAGTTCACATCCTCTCTTCAGCTAGACTCACTTGCCCTTCTGCTGTCAGAATGTGCCTTCTCTGCCCAGCTTTCTGCTTTTGCTTCCCCCACAAGGTGGACTCTTGGAGGAAACACCTCACATCCTGGTGAATCCTGCAAGTCCTTCCACTCTCACTTCTCCCCTTCTAGAATTCCTCTCCAGGTCAGGTCATGCCCTATCTCAGTTCCCCTAGCAGCCCACATTTCCGTCTCAGTTCTCACCCCTCTGCAAGCCTTCACCAAGTTCCTTGCAAAGTCAGTCAGTCCTGGCTCTCAGGGTGGTTAAGGAAGGCCCAGGCCACTCTCCTTGTTCAAAGTTCTATGGACAAAAGAGGAGGAGGCAATTGCCCTGTTTTAAATGTTTGCTACTTTTCTTTGCTTGTTAATCTTCACCTGAGGGTTTTTTTTCCCACTGATTTTAATTATTATTATTTTTTTTAATATATTTTTACGGATTTTAGAGAGGAAGGGAGATGGAGAGAGATGGAAACAGCAATGATGAGAGAGCATCACTGATAGGCTGCCTCCTGCACAGCCCACACTGGGGATCAAGCCCACCACCTGGGCATGTGCTCTTGACTAGAAATGAACCATGGTCTCCTGGATCGTTGGGAGATGCTCAATGGTTTTTAGAGAGAGTGGAAGGGAGGGGGAGAGAGACATCCATGTGAGAGACACATCCATTGGTTGCCTCCCACACGTGCCCAGACAGGGAATGGCCAGAATGGAACCACCGACCCTTCAGGACCCTTCCGTCGGAGAGCTGACGCTTTAACCACTGAGCAAAAAACGGGCGAGGGCTATTGTAAAAGTTTAAATGGCAAGTCCTAGGTGCCCAACAAGCATTTTGTTAAATATCAAATTAGCACTGCTGGCTCCAAAAGACAATGCGGTGTAAGCGTGCTATTTGTAAAAGTACTATTTGCAGATTTTTATTTAAAAATCGGCATTCATAGAGCACTGCTGCCCGTGACCGCCCTGCCCCCCCCCCCAGTGGGAGGCGGGGGCTCCTTGGGCTGGGGCCTCCAGGCTGCTTGCTGGAGGACGGGGTGTCCCGGGGCGCCGGGCATCGCCGCGGGGGCGTTCCCTCTGCAGCCCGGACGCGGTTCCTCCCCCGTGGGCCCGCGCCGGCGGCTCTCGTGGGTTCTCGCCGCCCCGCCGGCAGGCGGCGCCCTCCGGCCCACCTCCCGCCGGGGTCGCGACGGGGCGTGCGCTCCCGAAGGTTCCCGGCGCCCAACCCGACTTCCTGGTCGGAGCGGCCGCGAAGCGGCAGGGGTCGCAGCGGGGTCCGGGGCGCCGCTCTCGCCACTGTCACCCCTCGTGTCGGGAGCGCGCGGGTGGGGCCCGCCGGCTCCAGTCTCTCTGCTGCGGGGTCACCTGGGACGGAGCCGGGCAGGTGCCCAGGCGGTCTCGTCGCGCGTCGGGTCGGGCGCCCGGCGCCGGGACGCGCAGCGGGAGCCTCCGGTGGTGAGTGCGGGGCCGGCGCCCGCCGCTTCCCCTGCGGGTGCGCGAGGGAGGGAGGGGGTTGGCGGCCCCCGCGCCGCGCGCGGCTTCCCAACGGGCGCCCTGCGCGACGGGGAGGGAGGTGTCCCTTCCAGGGGCCCCGCGCTGGGCTTTCGCTCCAACAACTGAGGGTCCCGCTGTGGGTCGCGCCTTGGCCGGGAGCCCCGGACCCGGGCCAGGCCGCCTCGGCGCGGGGTTCGCGTGGCCGTGGCGCCCGGCGCTGTCGGGGGTGTGGGGACCCGGGGGACCGCACCCTCTGTGTCAAACACGGGTGAGGTGGCAGGAATGGGCGCGTGTCCTTGTCACTCTCCCTCCTGGCCACCGAGGGGGCTGCACCGTGACGCGCCCGCGCGCACGTGGATGTGCTGGGGACGGACGTGGCGCCTCCTCCCGGCCTGGGGGCGCGGGGCGGGACGTGGGGCCCCCGGGTTTCGCGGGGCTGCTCGTGGTTGGAGAGGGGGGCGCGCCGGCGGCTTCCTCCGTGGGCCGGTTCCAGGTGTCTCTGCAGATGACCGGGGCCTCCCTCCCTCCGGGTCGCCGGCGGGAGCTCCGGGTCCCACCTGGGCCGGCGGCGTCGGTCGGGGGCGGCCGGGCCCGGGAGGGAACGCGCTCGCCTCGCCCTGCGGGTGCCGCGGGGGGACCCGGTCAGCCGCGGGGCGGGCGCCCACGCCCCAGAGGGACCCCCACCCAGACCACGGTGGCGAGAGACGGGTGAGTGGGGGCTTGGTTCTCAGAACTGCTAGAGGCTTCGGGTGAAACGCTCTCGGCTGTGGTTTGGGACGGCTTTCTTGGGAAACTTCCCCAAAGAGGAAAGCGCTAATGCGTACAGAGGTATTGAGACTTGCCAGCGGGGGGCTCAGCCTGGCTGCTCTGGAAATCACAGGGGTGGGGAACCTGCTGGGGAAACCGAGGGCCATTACACGGCAATGCAATGTAGGAGACTTGGATCCTGGTTTGATTCTTTTTTTTTTTTTTTAAAAACGTTTTTTTTTTTTTAATTGAGCCAATAGACATTTGTACTGGTGATTTGGTAGCATTAAAGGGTATTAGTTTTGTTTAGTTACTTTAGGTCATGGTATCATAATTAGGTGTGTGGTGTGTTTTTTTTTTAATATCCTTGTCTTTTAGAAATAAATACTGACATTGGAATATTTATTTGCTCCAAAATAACCCAGTTTGGAGGGGCACGGCTAGTGGAAACGTGATGGGGAAGGAGATGAAAGGCTGGATGAGATTCAGGGGTATGGGATTCTTTACAATGGTGTGTCTACTTTTATATGTTTGGCATTTTCCTTTAAAAGTAAGTACCACCACTGCCATCATCAGCACCACCGCTGCCAGCGCCTCCACCACCGGTGAGGCTTTTTGTGCAGAAACTAGGTTTGGAAGTTAACCGCTAAGTGATTCTAGATTCCAGGCCCTCCCCAGACCCTCACTTTTCATCAGCTGGGAGTCGCGGCTGCCTCTGTAGACTCATAGAAAGTCCTCTTTTTCTCTCTCCTGGGTGCTGCTTTATTTTGTTCAGAAGGCATAGGGTGTTTGCTGAGTGTGACAGAGCAAGCGGATCAAGTTGATGCAGGCGGATGCTGGGTCAGCTTTTTTTTTATACAAAGGGTCTTAGCAAGCTTGGGGCCTGAGTTGTCTGCAAAAGGGACAGGTTGGATAAAATGTGTTAGCAATTTTTCCGAACTGCCCAAGTTCTTCCCAAGTTATGCACATGAAAAACAGAGCTCAGAGTAAGAGGAGTGAACACACCCAGATACACTTCGAATCTGTGTTCACCTCTGGAAGCATTGTATAATTAATTAGAAATGTGCATTATAAAACAAATCACAAGGTAAGTGGATCTTCTTACCTGAAAGAGCTCTTATCTCTGTGTGTGTGTTGTCTTTTTAATGCCCTGATCTTGTTTGCTTCTGGCATTGTGATGTGTAACTATTAGGAAAGAACTGATTCCTAGAATACTCTGTGAAATTAATTTCCTTTCCGGGCACCCAGTTTTGAAGAAGAGGGATGTGGAGAGTAATATCTGTATTATATCCATCCAACTTTCTTGTTTTTCTGCCCCTCTCTGGATTTATCATGTAATTTCTCCTCATTCTGTCATGCTTCATTAGTAATTTGACAAAGTGATGATTGTATGAGGGAGATACTAAGTTCAGTTGAGGGAGGGGTGACATACTCCTCAAAGATAAACCCACATTTCTTAGTAGTTTCAGTGGAACTGATTTTAATGCCTCTGTTTTTAAAGAGAAAACAAGCTAAGTAAATGTTGCCTGTGATAGTTGAAAGTTGAAGTTAGATGAATCCCCTCAGCCTATACCTTGCCTAGTGCAGATTTGCTAGTGTAAAAGAGGTTGTAAAAATGCCTTAAGAATTCAGTTGGGGAAATGCCAAACTGCGTTTCAGTTTCCTTGAAATGTATGGGGAAATGAAGAGTCAACAATTGTCCCCTTACAGTTGGAAAATGCCATAGTGAACTCATGATGGTACCTAAGTGAAATTGGCTTGTGGTTTAGTTTTCTTTGTGTGACTAAAAAGGAAGTTGAAGCTGTTAAGGGACTTTATTTTCTGCATCAGTTCTCCAGAACAAGAGTATGGAGAGAGAAAATGAACTGTCCTGGCCCTTAAGTGACCAAGTGGTGTCCTAACAATGTTTACCATCCTCTGTGTGAGGTGGTGGAATTGGGCACGGGAGAGCAGATTGCTGGTTACCCTTTTAAGGAATTACCACACAGGTGACACTGTCTTCTCCATCCAGTTGTTTAAGGGTATACTCTGAGTGACCAGATTATTATGATCTCTGACCGCATAATAATCTGGCCACTCAGTGTATAGCCTATATAATAAAAGCCTAATATGCAAATTGTCCCCTTGACCAGGAGTTTGACCAGCAGGCAGGCCAGCCATTCGCCCATGTCCCCTCCCCCTGGCCATGCTGGCTGGGCCCCACCCGGACACAAATTCATGCACTGGGCCTCTAATACACACACACCACACATACACACCCACACACACTGAGTGGCCAGATTATTATGATTATTATAATTATAATAATAATCTGGCCATTCAGTGTAAACATACTTGAAGGGCAGATTACTGCTTTGTTGGTTTAGAAATGAGAGGAAGGGGTGTTAGCAATCAAGTCAACACCTCTTCTGATAGATAAACACTGCTGTCATCTACATCATTTCATCCCATCCCATGAGGATTATTTTAGTTTTTAACAGATGATAACATTGAAATCTACAGACACTAAGTAAGACTTGCCAAGTCACTTCTTTAATGGGGGAAGGAAATTTGTCATAGTTGTCTTCTCACACACATTTTTTAATTCTCACAAATATCTCAAAGTTGGGTATTATCAACCCGTTTTGCAGATGGAATTGTAGGTAAGAGAGGCTAATAATTCACTAGTGGAAATAGAGTCAGGGTTTAAATTCAAACCTGTGGGATCTTAAGAGTTTCTAGCCAGATTACCTTCAGCAGACAGTGAAGCTACACAACCAACATTTGGTTAGTTCGTCTAGGCAAGCTGTCTTTTTACCACATTCGACTGCTCTGGTTACAAAGTGGAGACATGGGCCACATCCATCCAACAGAAATGTCTCATCAGGCCAGGACAGAGTTATAAAGGAAACTGAACCAACATTGAAAACTGGGAAGTTCCAAACAATCTGCCTTTAAGAATTCCTGAAGGCCGTGCTGAGCAGCCTTCTCTCTAGAGCAGGCCACTGCACGCCAGGTCCCCTAGTCTCTATTACTCCCTAAAGTGTCCTCTGCCTCAATGGCACATAAACTGCTGTTTCTCTTAACAGTAAGAGAGCTTTCTACATGTGTACCTATCCAAAATGGAATTACAAAAGATAGAATGAGAGGCTCTTGTCCCAAGAAAAATGGGAAAGATCATATTTCTTTGATGGAATGAGGAACCCTGTGTTCACTCAGCATAGCTTCCGTGTCAGAAAAATACAAGGTAAGTCATGATTTTCCTCACACCCCATTAGCTTTACTCATGACTTCATTTACTCTGAGACTTACTAACCCTGCAACACAACCAACATGGAGAGCATGTGTGGGCCAGCTGCCTCCAAAGTCCCAAACTGACTTTGTGAGTGGGAAGAGGACCCTTTTGCACATATGGGCTTCCCCAGGGAGTCTTGGGGTGGGGGGTGGGGATGGAGGAGGGGGAAGGAGCCCTCTTTCTTTAAGCAGCCTAATACTGGATCCAAATGGCTCTCTGTTACTGCTTTGAGGGTTCCAGGACTTGGGAAGGTGCTCCTCTCTCTCCCTTCTCTGCCTACCCATCTCTAGCTAATGACAGTTCTTACGCACTGCTTAGGCATAGTCCTGTCTGAATTCTCTTCAGGGAGGGAGGAACAGAGGTGCCCATAGTCTGGCCTTTGAGACCTTTCTGTGATGCAAGTTCAAGGGTGGCCTAATTTCCTCATTTTGAAACTTTTGCTTAAGGGTCATGGGACAGATGTTCTCACATCTGTGTGTATCTGGAATTCCGTTACCATTGAAGCTTCTGTTTATATCTTTGTTTCCTTCCCCTGAATCCGAGTGTTCACAGCTGGGAATATCTTGCCCATATTCCCTCAAAGGAATATGGTCTTTCCTTACAGAAAGGGAAGAGGAAACACCACAGATGGGACCTTGTGGAGTGCTTTTGAGGAAATGTCACGGGCTGTTTTGGGGATTGGTCACTGGAACTGTCATGTATATACGTACCTTATGGTATGTACCTTGTGGTAGAGAAAGAAACTTTCCTCTACCCTTCAAGGTTCTTTTAGCTGGTCTAATAAAATCTATATGAGTCAGATTGTCAGAGAAAAATAACCAAATTTAATTACATACATAAACACAGGAACCCTGCATACATGAGCGGTTCAGACAGGAAGGGAAAATGAGATATAAATGGAATCCTTAGCGAAGAATGAGGTAAGGTTCCTTGGGGCTTGAGTGGGGGAAAAAGGCCATTAATAGGATGATAAGAACTGATATTCAGTAATTAGAAGTTCCCACTGCCCTCTAGATAGCTCATAAAATGTTATCCTATATAACAGTGGTTCTCAACCTTTCTAATGCTGCGACCCTTTAATACAGTTCCTTATGTTGTGAAGACCCTCTACCATAAAATTATTTTCGTTACTACTTCATAACTGTAATTTTGCTACTGTTATGAATCATAATGTAAATATCTGTGTTTTCCGATGGTCTTAGGTGGCCCTGCTAGCAGTTCTCAACCTGTGGGTCACAGCATGAGAAAGGCATGAGAAAGGTTGAGAACCACTGCTATATGATAAAAGCCTAATATGTTAAGTGTCCAGTCAACTGATCAGCCATTCAAACAATCAAAGCAGAATATACTAATAATATGCTAAGGCCACTCAACCACTCTGACCACCAGGGGGCAGTGGACTGGTCGACCAGTCACTATGACAAGCACTAACTACCAGGGGCCAGACGCTCCGACTGGTAGGTTAGGTTAGCTTGCTGCTGGGGTCCGGCCAATTGGGACTGACAGGCCAGACATGCCCTAGAGTCCTCCCTGGTCCCTCCCCAGCAAGCAAATTTCTCACATCTTTCCCCACCTCAGTCGTGCGCTGGTGGGGTCCCTCAGCCCGGCCTGTGCCCTCTTGCAATTTGGGACCCCTCACGGGATGTCAGAGAGCCAGTTTCAGCCCAATCTCCCAGGCCAGGCCAAGGGTCCCCACTGTTGCAAGAATTCATGCACCGAGCCTCTAGTTTCTGATAATAACTCTTATTATATGGGCAAGGTCCCCAATTTAAAATCTTGAAAGGAAAGGTAAAAGGGTCTCAATTACCTTCAGCTGAAAATAATTCCTGTGCCAAGGTGGCACGCCATGAGGGGACTGATTCCGAACACCTTCCCTGTACCCCTGGATGATAAGAAAGCTGGAACAGAGGAGGGCTGTAAGTGCAATGCCTTGTTTGGTTGAAAGAAGGAATTTTAGAGACAGGATGTTTTGTAAATGCCTGATTATTGGTTGATTGGATCCTTTCAGGGAGAACTCTCAGGTTCAGATGTGTGGGTGCATGTTCCCTCTGCTAACTCCCTGGTCACGTAGGCAGGTGGTGAGGAAAAGTGAGCCAATTGATTATCTGCCAGAGCAAACATAGGTGAGGGAGCAGCCCTGAGTGTGGACTCCAGCCAGATCATTGGTTCTCTCAGCACCTACCTGTGTAACCTTGGATCTTTTATAACCTCTCTGCGTCTGAGTTTCTTTTGTATGAATTGGAAGTCCTAATAAATAATACCCACCTCATAGAGCCGGGAGGGTTAAGTGGCACATCAGCGCAGGGTTTCGGTATTGCTGTTGTTAGAACCCTGCCTCCTTCACGTTAGCCTTTATTTGAAGTATTCTCTCCCCCCCATAACTTCAGGAGGAAAGCTGCAGGATACAAATGCTTCTGGCTCTGAGGGTGAACCTCAGGCCGCCCTGCCTCAGGGCCTTCGGGAACTGTTCCCCAGGACAAATGCTCTCGGGGAGTTGGGTGCCTCAGCCTCTTTGGTTGGTGAGAGAGCTGGGCTGGAGCCCTGGTTTTGAACCCAGGCTTTGGCTCTGTTGTTTGGGGATTAAAATTCACAATGGCTCCGGGAAAGAGATGGGAACCTCTGGCATTCTGTGTGGCTGCAGACTCCACCCTGCTGTGACAGCGTGGAATTGGGACGGACACTGCAGCCGTAGCCCCACGCTGCCACCGCTTGGTGAGGGCACAGCTGACTAAGTCCACCATATGTCCTCCATCTCCTCTGTCAGCTGTGGATAAGCGCACCCCGTGGACACGTGGTGAAGGCTAAACATGTTACGAAATCCTGACACAGGCACAGGGAAGAAGTGTGTCCGACTTGCTCCGTATTGGTGAAATCATGCCACTGGCAGGTTTAAAAACGCAGATAACTGCTGTTTACATAGCATTTTTTTATAGCTTGAAGAGAGTCATATAATTTGACCTTTAACCAGGGGTGCAGCTTTATTTGTTTACATTTGTTTCTCCTGCCTTTTCTGCCTGTAAGGGGAAGTACAAAAGTGAACTGATGTTCGGGCCAGAAATGAGCCCCGAGATAAGATAGGAACATAGAAATGGGTTATACATTTTACTTGATCAGAGGAAGCAACATGAGTTCGTATTTCTTATGCTCTTCAGGAGGCATAGGGGTGGTGACACCCGGGCAGGGAGAGGGAGATGTTGAGGTGTTCCCAGGAAGCTGGAAGCTGGCAGCCTCTGTGGTATCTAGGGAAGCAGAATGGAGGGCAGCCAGTCTCTTCCAAGCAGCCAAGGGGAGGTCACCCCTATGAACAGCTTCTTCCCAGACCATTTATACGCCGAATGTGCCAGCTAGGGGCAGGAAGGAGGAGAGGCCATGGGCTGTTGGACTTCCTCCTCCTGGCCTCCGGTCCAGACCTTCCCTAAACACATTGCCTTTCTCCTCCTTCACTCGCAACCAAGTAAGTATTCTGTATCAAACAGCCCCATACCCCAACCCTATCCCCAGCTAATAGGCCCCCATGCTTGCTCCCGTCTAGCCCTTAAATCAGTTTCTCTCCACTGCCCCTGCAGTTTTCTATCGGTGTCCTGGCCTCCATTGCCTCCCACTGCATCACTTCCTTCCTTTCTCCTCCCATTTATTTTTTTAATAAGTCTTTATTGTTCAGATTATTATAGTTGTTCCTCTCCACACCCCCCCCATAGCTCCCTTCCACTCGGTTCCCACCCCCCCTCATGCCCCTATTCCCACACTGTCCTCCCCCATAGGTGTAAGATTTTTATAGCCTCTTTCCACACCCTGCACACCATCTCCCCCACCCCAGCATTGTCAGCCCACTCACTTTCTATGCCCCTGATCCTATTATATTCACCAGTTTATTCTGTTCATCAGATTTTTTTATTCACTTGATTTTTAGATTCACTTGTTGATAGATATGTATTTGTTGTCACTTTGTTGTTCATAATTTTTATCTTTACCTTTTTCTTCTTCCTCTTCTTAAAGAATACCCTTCAGCATTTCATATAATCCTGATTTGGTGGTGATGAACTCCTTTAGCTTTTTCTTATCTGTGAAGCTCTTTATCTGACCTTCAATTCTGAATGATAGCTTTGTTGGGTAGAGTAATCTTGGTTGTAGGTTCTTGCTATTCGTCACTTTGAATATTTCTTGCCGCTCCTGTCTGACCTAAACCCATTGTTTCTGTTGAGAAATCAGCTGACAGTCCTATGGGTACTTCCTTGTGGATAACTAACAGTATTCCTCTTGCTGCTTTTAAGATTCCTTCTTTGTCTTTTGCCCTTGACATTTTAATTATGATGTATCTGGGTATGGTCCTCTTTAGATTCTTCTTGTTTAGGGTTCTGTGTGCTTCCTGGACTTGTAAGTCTATTTCTTTCACTACGTGGGGGAAGTTTTCTGTCATTATTTCTTCAAATAAGTTTTCAATATCTTGCTCTCTCTCTTTTTCTGGCATCCCCATAATTTGGATGTTGGTACACTTGAAGTTGTCCCAGAGGCTCCTTAGACTATCTTCAAATTTTTGGATTCTTTTTTCTTTTTGCTTTTCCGGTTGGGTGTTTTTTGCTTCTTTGTATTTCAAATCTTTGACTTGATTCTTGGGATGTTCTAGTCTGCTGTTGGATTTCTATACTATTCTTTATTTCAGTCAGTGTATGCTTAATTTTTGATTGGTCCTTTTTCATATTCTTGAGGATCTCACTAAATTTATCGGCCTTTTCTAGAAAATTCTTGAGTAACCTTATAGCTATGGTTTTAAACTCTATATCCAGTACAGTGGTACCTCGAGATACGAGTTTAATTCGTTCTGTAACCTTGAGGCATGGGAAACTATGAGATGCTCGAGTTGTGGTAAACTGGTGAGTCGTGTGCAGCCAGCCGATCCTTGCAATTACTCCTATCTCAAATGTTGCTCGTATTTCAAAGCAAAAATAGCTCGCTTGACGCCTCATATCTCAAAAATGTTGTATGTTAGGGCACTCGTATCTCGAGGTACCACTGTAGTTTGATTTCCTTCATTTCTTTCATTTGTGACTTGCTTCTTTGTCTCCACATTTGGTTTCTTCCCTGTGTTGATAGAGTGGCCTTGTGTGCTAAGTGTCCTATAGAGCCCAGTGGCTCAGCCTCCCTAATTATCTGAGGTGGACACTCTTGGTGCACCCCTTTGTGGACTGTGTGCACAATCTTGTTGTAGATAAGCCTTTATTGCTGTTGGTGTCACTGGGAGGAATTGACCTCCAGGCAAGTTGGCTCTGAGGACCAGCTTCGACTAGAATGGGGGAGCTGCTGTACTGGAGACACCCTTATGGGGCAGGACTTGCTTCAGTGGGGCTTTGCTGCTCACTGAGTCTGCCCCCTGAGTGTGTCTCTTATGAATCTGAAGAGTTGTAATCTGGATGGTCTCTCTCTGACCACTGGGTACACTGGCTCTTGGATCTCCAAGGAGAGAGGCCACCCAGCAGGAACTACAGAGAGATCTGCAGATTCTTCTTCTTTGTTTGGAGTTTGGAAGTACCTAGATGTGAAGCAATGCAGGCTGCTGCTGCTGAGCCTTAGGCCTTTTTTTTGGAAGCTTTGGAGCCCTCTGACCCAGCTGCAGTTTCTTAGGTTTTAGGTTGCAAGAGGACAGGCCATTCATATGCAAAAGCCTCTGCACACAGCTTGGGTGGGGTTGTAAATTGGTGGGATGGGACCTCAGGAAACCAACAGGATGGAACAAACAGCAATTGTTGCCAGTCAGCCCTGTCCTGGTGAGGTCCCTGGGTCTCTGTGTCCCATGGCCCCATGCAGGAACAATGATCACTGCAAGCACTTCTGAGAGAAAGCCATATTTGTCTTCCAGCCTGATGCCAGACAGTCCAGTTTTTCCCCATATGAGTCTGGGTCTCCAGGGTCTCGCTCGGAACTGGAGTTCAGAGCAATTGGGAGCTTGTATTTCCCTCCCTATTGAAAAAAAAGCACACCCGGTTGCCAGCTCGTTTTGCACATGCCTCCATACCTATGCAGGCTGCATCCTCTACCAGTCTCTATACGCTTTTTTCTTTCCTTCTAGTTGTAGAACTTTCACTCAACCAGCTTTCCCATGGTTCTGGATGATATTTGTTTTGTCTTTTAGTTATAGTTTTTTTTTAATTTAATAAATCTTTATTGTTCAGATTATTACATTTGTTTCTCTTTTTCCCCTTCATAGCTCCCCTCTTCCTGGCTCCTACCCCTCCCTCTACCATTACCTCCTCCAACATTGTCCTCATCTTAAAGAGTACTTTTCAGCATTTCATATAATACTGGTTTGGTATTGATGAACTCCTTTAGTTTTTTCTTATCTGTGAAGCTCTTTATCTGCCCATCAATTCTGAATGATAGCTTTGCTGGGTAGAGTAATCTTGGTTGTAGGTTCTTGCTATTCGTCACTTTGAATATTTCTTGCCACTCCCATCTGGCCTGCATAATTTCTGTTGAGAAGTCAGCTGACAATCCTATGGGTGCTCCCTTGTAGGTAATTAACTGTTTGTCTCTTGCTGCTTTTAATATTCTCTCTTTGTCTTTTGCTCTTGGTATTTTGATTATGATGTGTCTTGGTGTGGTCCTCTTTGGATTCCTTTTATTTGGGGTTCTGTGTGGTTCCTGGACTTGTAAGTCTATTTCTTTTACCAGATGTGGGAAGTTTGCCGTCATTATTTCTTCAGCTAGGTTTTCAGTATCTTGCTCTCTCTCTTCTTCTGGCACCCCCATAATTCGGATATTGGTACGCTTGAAGTTGTCCCAGAGGCTCCTTACTATCTTCACATTTTTGGATTCTTTTTTCTTTTCCAGTTGAGTGTTTTCTGCTTCTTTGTATTTTGAATTTTTTACTTGATTCTTGTCTTCCTCTAGTCTGCTGTTAGGTTTCTCTATAATATTTTTTATTTCAATCAGTGTATGTTTAATTTCTAGTTGGTCCTTTTTTATCTCCTCTTGGGTCTCACTAAGTTTATCCATCTTTTCTAGGAAATTCTTGAAAAACTTTATAACCGTGGTTCTGAACTCTATATCCAGTTGTTTGTTTTCCTCCATTTCTTTCATTTATAATCTGTTTTTTTCTCTCTGAATTTTCACTATGCTGGGAGAACTTCTGTGCTGGAATCAGCCTTATGATGCAAGACTTGCAGAACTGCAAAAGCCTCTCTGTTCAGCTTAGATGGGGTGGAGTCTCAGGGCTTAGAAGACCGCCTTAGCTTCCAGTCAGCCCCACCCTTCTTGGCCCCTGGGTATCAAGTGTCTCTCGGTAATTATTGCAGCCCTTTCTGTGTGCATGCGCGAGCATGCCTCTAGAACTCTACCTTTCCAGTTCCCTTGCACTCTGGGATCCATATGAGTCTGGATCCCCAGGGTCATGCCTGAAACTAGGGTTCAGTGCTGTTAGAAATGGCACAGTTGGGAGGCTATGTCTCCAGTCCACTAGAGAAAGCCAGGGGCACAATCAGCAGTCCATCCTCTATGTATGCATTGGTGTGCGTGCCCCAGACTTCTGCTCTTTCTTGGCTCCACTAAATTTCTGTGCACTCCTCCCTTTTCACAGTCCAGACTCGCCCCGTATGAGTCTCGCCCAGAGCTGGGGTTCAATGCAGTAGGATAAGGGGTTCAGTGCTGTTGGGAGTCTCCATCTCCCTCCCACCAGAGGAAGCCAGCCAGGCACACTGCCACCTGTTCTCTCCACACTTTTTGTGAGCCCCTGTCAGCCCCTCTCTTTCCTTCTAGTTGTAGAATTTCCACTCGACCAACTTTCCTGTGGTTTTGGATCATGTCTGTTCTCTTTTAGTTGTAGTTTTGAAATTGTTGTGCGAGGTAGCAGTCTAGGTGTTCACCTATGCCACCATCTTGGTGTCTCTCTAGTTATAATTTTGATGTGGTTGTGAGAGGCAGCAGTTGAGGTGTTCACCTATGCCACCATCTTGGTTGACTCCCCTCCATTTATTTTGTTCTTGGAAGTTGAAAGGAAAAAGAGAACTATGACTCCACCATCCAAACATCCAAAGACATTAACATTTTGGCATATTTCCTTTCACTTTTGCTTTGATTTGCTTTCATGTTACATTTATAAAAATGTAACTCATTATATATTAGCATTTTAACAGACTTGTCATACTGTGATTAAAATTTATCATAGCATTTTCCCAGTCTTTTACAAAAATCATTTGTAATTGTGTGCTATTTCAGCTGTTTGTTTTTTTTTAGCACGTGCATGCATGTGCTCTCTCTCTACCTCCCCCCCCATTCTCTCATCTCTCTCTCTCTCTCTCTCTCTCTCTCTCTCTCTCTCTCTCTCTCTTTCTTTTCCTCTCTCTCTTGGTTAATCCTTACCGAAAATATTTTCCCATTGATTTTTACGGAGAGTGAAAGAGAGGGGGAAAGACAGAAACATCTATGTGAGAGAAACACTTGATTGGTTGCCTCCTGCATGAGCCACCAGGCCCCGGGGCCAGAGAGAAGCCTGCAAACAAAGTACATGCCCTTGCCTGGAATTGAACCCGGGACCCTTTGGTCCTTGCTCTATCCACTGAGCCAAACCAGCTAGAGCCAGCCCTTCTCTTAATATTAGGGGACTAAGTGGTTGCTCTTTTTTGATATTGTAAATCATTCTAAATTGAATGTACATAAAATCTGGATTCCGTGATATATTTAGTCTTTATCTCTAGTTCCTGGTACAGAAAGTCCCTTCTAGCCTTACCTGAGTTTATGCTAATGAGGTATTTCTTGGTGGATGGGGCATGGTTGTCTGGGGAACCAGCCTTTTGATTAGTGGGTTGGAACTTTCAGTCCCACACCCTGACCACCAAGGAGAGAGAGGAAAGGAAATGGAGATTGAATTCAGTAGCCAGTGATTTAATCATTCATGCCTACATAATGAGCCTCTATAAAAACCCCAAACACTGGAGTTGGGGGGCACATCAAGGTGCTGGGAGGGTGGTGTGCCCCAAGAGGGTGTGGCAGCTCTGTGCCTTTCCCCACACCTTGCCCTATACGTCGCTTCCATATGACTCTTCCCAAATTGTATCCTTTGTAATAAGTCAGTAATCGTGTCAAACAAAAATTGCCAAGAAGAATATGAGAAAATGGAGACACTTTGGAAGAGATTGCAAACCAGGGAGGTGCAAGCCTGGGGCAGAAACTGAAAGAGTATGCTGAAGAGACAAAGGGAAGGCCAACTTTCATAGAGGAAGCTGCCACCCAGGTCCCCAAGCAGGTGTGTTTGATGTAAATGAGGTGTCCATAAGGTCCTGACTGATGTGAATCTGATGTAAAGGAGAGAGAATGAAGCCCTGCTTGGTCATTATGGAGCAGTTCTGATTGATTGGTTTAAGTGCACCTGAGGCTATGATTGTGCAGTTCTGATTGGATGGGTCAGGTCTCAGACAAAACCAGAACTCTCTGTAATAGCTGACTCAGAGTAAAGGAGCAGGGCACACACAGTGCAGGAAGCGACGAGTTCAGTCTGAGGTTTTTCCTGGTCTGCTGAGTAGGTGAGAAGCCCCTGTCAGCTGATGGCCACTAGACTTCCATTACTTATAAAATTTGGACCCTCAGTCCCCCAGGGGGAGTCCATGTGAGCTGATAAATTTCTTCTCTGGGTTCACATCAAATGAGTCTTTCTTTTCGGGGTCCACATAAGTAAAGTGTTTCCCTGAGTTCTGTGAGCCATTAAAGCAAATTATCAAACCTGAGGAGCGGGTCACGGGAATCCCTAATTTACAGTTGCTTGACCACCTGGGACTTGTGACTGGCATCTGAAGTGGTAGCACTTCACTTGATATTGTAAATCATTCTAAATGGAATGTACGTAAACCTTCTAATCGAATGTACATAAAGTCTCTTGTGAGAGTGAGCCGCCGTGGGTCTGCCCGAACTCTGCATAGTGTTAGAATTGCTTGGTGTAGAAGAGCCAACACATTTGGTGTCAGAAGTGATTTGAATAGGGACAGTGTTTTACCTTTTGATTCCATTTCACATTACTGGGGACGGATTCCTACAAATAATTACTGAATCAAAGGATTTGGAAGAGTAAAGTTTTCTTTTTGATTGTAAAAGCACAGTATATTTTCATTGTGGAAAATCTGGTAAACATAGGTGTGTGTGCAAAGAAAGTCCACACCCTTACTCTGACCAGTCACTGTGAACACAGCGTGACTCTCTCTCTCTCTCTCTCTCTCCAGGGTGTGTGCCACCTGCAGTCTTGCCTTTCCCTGTGGCCCATGGACTGGCAACATGGGCGTCACCTGGGAACTTAGTTAGAAATGCAGAATCTTAGACTTATTCCAGACACAGTCAGTCAGGAACCGCCTTTTAACAAGATGGGCATTCAGGTTGGGGAACTATTGGTCTATAAAGCCATAACCTTACCAATCACCTAACCTGGCATTAATTACCTCTGATATGTATATATACATATACTTTTTCCTGTTTACCTAATATTAGGATGATACTCTATGGGAGATGGGGAAAACTCCCTCTTTTTCCCTTAATGTTTTTCTGACTGGTCAAATAATTCAAATGATATACAGATTAACAGGAGAAAATCAGTTTTAATACATTGGCTCAGGGAATTCACTTAGCATGGAAATTCCAAAGACTAAAGCAAAATGAGATATGTGTGTCATTTGGAACTAAGGGAGAAGGAAGGAAATTCACAGGGAGACGAGTTACTGTTTAGTAAACAAGTGTAGATTGGATCATCTTGACACAGAGGCACAGAGAGAGGATTTGGATCAAACACCCAGTTCCTCCCTGTTAGCCACACCTAGTTCATATTAAAACATAGTCATTTTATGATGGTAGCTTCAAGTCATTTGTCTGAATTGCTTGAGGCAGTAAGAGATAAGATCAAAAGTTCTTACAAGCCTTCTAGGCCTCCATTATTTCAGCTGAAATAATCTGCATCCAGAGTGCTACTTTGGAGGCAGCTCATTACAATGGTGTTCAACCTCCCATCCCTCATTGGGCCAGACCAGTGGCCGGCAAACTCGTTAGTCAACAGAGCAGCAAACTGGGGCTCACGAGCCGCATGTAGCTCGTGAGTCACAGTTTGCCGACCACTGGATCAGACTGAGGACAAGTACATCCCCTCAGTATCACCGAATCCGGGATGGGATCAGCAGCATCTCTAGGAGACGGGAATTCCATTACATCTCCCTGTGAAGTCCTGATATATACAACTTTTGCTTGTATCAGTTAACATTACATGTCAGCATTTTTCAGTTCTTTGATTTTCCTGAGAAGCTTATTTTTCATGGCTGCAGACCAGTAGTCCATCTCATGACTATCAGGATTCATTGGACTACTTCCCTATCATTAGGCGTTAAAGTTGTTTTGATTCTTTTGAGGTGAGCATGTTCTGTAGGCTGTTATAAGTATGCTGATGTGAGCTGTTCATGCAGTCATTAATTTCTTTAACCTTGATGATTTCCTTATGACAAATTAGTGGAGTCAAAAGGCGTCAACATTTTAAACAGTCTTTAAAATGCAGCAGTGCAGGAAGTGCCCTACACTGTACTTTCCCTGGCATTGGGTAGTGTGGGCTATAGAGAGCAGTGGTTTGGCTGTTAGTCATCACACCTCCAAACCTGGCTTAGAGCAGACTCTAAGGTGTATCCTAAGGGAGACTGGGGGCATGGAAGGAAGTTACCTGAAGGGTGGGTAGCTGCCTGTAGTCGAGGTGTTTCCTTCCTCCAGGCCTGGGTACTGAGCTGTAATAGATGCCACTGGCCAGGCAGCTGCTTCCTTGACCGTGTGTTCACACACCCTCCAGCGGCTGCAGGGTCAGGAGTGGAGCCGAAGGGCCAGCAATAGTCAGTGGAGGTGTGAAAGGAGGAATCTGCTAGACCTGATTGGTGCCAAACTTGTTTTTATTTTGTAAGTCTGTATCTGTTTGACTATTCAACACTTTTCCTCCCCCATGCAGACCAGAACACTCCTTTTAGGTAAACTTTATTCTATAAAGTGCACTCAGATTCTGCCCTAGAGAAAGGTAAAATAGTAGCATTATATTGTGATTGAGTCACAGTGTGACCTTGGATGGCTTCCATAAATATTTTTGGAGTAAATGAGTAAATGAATATACCAAAAAAATGAATTTTAGTTTGTTTTATGATATGCATATATTAAACATATGTGTGTATCATATGATATAATTAAAATGTTTAAAATGAGTATTTTATTAACAGTTTGACATGTTATAATTTCCAAAAGATACACACACAAACTATACCTTCTGAAATAAGTATGATTGATTGACTTGTATTTTGTGTAGTAGTAAGTCTTTTGGGTGGGCACTTTTAATCACCCAAAAATTTATTGAGTTACATATAGTAAAATGCACAGATCTTAATTGTTGCATTTTGATAAATATATGCACCCTGTAAACAATATCCCTGACAAGATACAGAACACTGCTATGCCCCAGAAAGCTCTCCTGTGCCCCTTTGTAGTCAATCTCCCTACCCAGAGGCAATTGCTATTCTGATTTCCAGCACAAGTGAGCTTTGCTTGTACTTAACCTCCTAAAAATGGAATACAACACAATAATACAAAGCAGTAGGCTTTTATAAATGGGATGCAGTATACAACACAACAGAAGTGACTTATTTTGTCAACATAATGTTTTTGAGATGCTTGTTGTCTGTTTCAGTAGTTCCTTATTAGTAGTTAATATTCCATTCTTTGATCATACCACAATTTATTCATCCATTCTCCTTGTGTTTATGGTGAACAGCACCAGATGTTGGACCGTCTCAAAAGAAGGGCTCCTGGAGCTTAAGAGAAAGAAAGGCAAAGAAAACATGCTTGAGGGAAGGAGATGGGGAATAAACTGAATAATCACAGTTTATTTCGTTACTTCCTGAAGGATATTTGGTTGGGTCCAGCTTTTGGCAATTATGAATAATGCTGCTATAAACATTTGTTTTGGACATGGTTTTCATTGCTTCCAAGGAAGTGTGATCATCGGATTGTATGATAAGAATATGTTTAATTTTGTAAGAAACTGCCATATTGTCTCCCAAAGTGGCTATCCTGTTTCATAATCCTAATAGTAGAGAGAGTTTCTGTGGTTCCGCATCCTTTCCAGCATTTTGGTATTGTCATACAAGTTTTCTTGCAGACATGTACTTTAATTTCTCGCGGGTAAAATGCCTAGGAATGGAATTGCTGGATCATAGGATAGGTGTATGTTTGTGTCAGACTGTTTTCCAAAGGTTGTACCATTTTACATTCTTATATCTTTTCTAATTCTTGGTATTGGTCTTTGATTAGCTTTTTCCTGATGACTGATGATGTTAAGCTTTTTGTGTGCTAGTGACCATTTGTATGTTTTCTTTTACAAATGTCTTTTCAAATATTTTGCCCATTTTTGTTTTGAATTGTCCTTTTACTATTGACTTACAGGCACTATTTATATATATATGTTGTCTAGTAGCATGAGCATACATCTTTTGTTCAATATATGTACTGTAAATATTTTCCCCCAGTGTGTTTCTTGCCTTTTCATTTTATGAGAAGAATTTAATAAGGCCACTTTTTTTGGTGCTTTTGTGTTTTAAGAATTCTTTACCTGCCTCAAGGTTACAAAGATATTCTTTGTTTTTCTTCTAGAAGCTTGACAAACAAATAAACCTGAGCAGTGTCATCTCTGGTTATTCAGTCCTTCCAGGAGTGGTGTTTAGTCTTTTATGTTTAGGCCTGTGACCTGTCCTGAATGAATTTGTATGTATGGTGTGAAGTGGGATTGAGGTTCTTTTTCACACAGCTACCAGTTCGCCCAGCACCATTTATTGAAAAGGCTTTCTTCCACTGAATTGCACTAGTACTTTTTTGTAGATCAAGTGGACTGTTAGAATGCTCTACAGGACTCAGTTCTGTTTGTTTTTTCTTAAGCCAGTATCACCTGTCTTGGGCTCTATAAAACAGTATTGAAATCTGATAATATAGTTCCTCCAACTATGTTCTCTTTCAGAATTTTTTTTTTCTGTCCTTGCTCTTTGCATTTCCATATGCATTTTAGAATCGGTTTGTTAATTTTTACTAATAAGCCAGATTGGATTTTGATCAGGGCTACACTGAATCTACCAATCCGGGGAGTATTGACATCTTAACAGTATTAATCTTAGTTTTTCTCAGCAATGTTTTGTAGCTTTTAGCATGAAAATTTTATACATATTTTAAAAGACTTATTTCTATGTATATTTTTGAATCTATTGTAAATGGTACTTTTTACATTTCCAAGTTTTGTTTATGGAGGTATATAGGCTTTTGTTTTAATATATTTTACTGATTTTTTACAGAGAGAAGGGAGAGGGAGAATTAGAAACATCGATGAGAGCCGAAACCGGTTTGGCTCAGTGGATAGAGTGTCAGCCTGGGGACTGAAGGGTCCCAGGTTCGATTCCAGTCAAGGGCATGTACACTGGTTGCGGGCACATCCCCAGTAGGGTGCGTGCAGGAGGCGGCTGATCGATGTCTCTCTCTCATCGATGTTTCTGGCTTTCTATATCTTTCCCTTCCTCTCTGTGAAAAATCAACAAAATATATTTTAAAAAAAAGAAAGAAAAAGAAACATCGATGAGAGAGAAACATCAATCAGCTGCCTCCTGCACACCCCTCACTGGGGATGTGCCTGCAACCAGGTACATGCCCTTGACCAGAATCAAACCTAGGACCCTTTGAGTCTGCAGGGTGGAATTCTATCAACTGAGCCAAACCGATTAGAGCATATATAGGCATTTTAAAAATTGACCTACAACCTTATTAAATTAACTTATTAATTCCAGTAAATTTTTGGTAGGTGCCTTAGAATTTTTTGTATAAAAATACCATCTAACCCTAGCTGGCTTGGCTCAGTGGATAGAGTGTCAGCCTGTGGACTAAAGGGTCCCAGGTTCGATTCTGGCCAAGGGCATATGCCTTAGTTGCGGGCCGCAGGAGGCAGCTGATCAATGATTTTCTCTCATCACTGATGTTTCTATCTTTCTTTCCTCCCTTCCTCTCTGAAATATATATATAAAATAAATAAAAATACCATCTATAAGTAATTTTACTTTATCCTTCCTAATCTCTGTGCCCTTTTCACTTACCTTTCTGAACTGGCTGTGACATCCTACAATGTTAAATAGAAGTGATCAGAGCAGATATCCTTGTCTTGTTCCCAGTTTTTATGTGAAAGTTGTATTTTGTAATTAAGTGTGATACTAGCTGGAGATTTTTCAGAGGTTCTTTATCAGGCTAAGGTAATTTCCCTCAATTTCTACTTTGCTGGGAAGTGTTGTATCATGATTGGACTTTGAATCTTGTCAAAAGCTTTTTCTTCAGCTCTCAAGATGACCAATGGTGTTTTTTTCCTTTATTTTGTTCATATGACTATGTCTCTTTTTCATCTACCAGCACTTTCTCCTCACCTCCAGTTAGGGAAAAAGCCTTTATTTTACTCAGTGCTAATACTTTTTTTTTTAATTAAATCTTTATTATTCAGATTATTACATTTGTTTCTCTTTTTTTCCCCTCCAACCGGCTCCCACCCTTCCCTCTACTCTTACCTCCCTCCCGTTGACCTCATCCATAGGTGTATGATTTTTGTCCAGTCTCTCCCTGTACACTCTTCACCCCTTTACCCTGAGAATTATCAGTCCACTCCCTTTCTGTGCTCCTGATTCTATTATATTCACCAGTTTATTCTGTTGATCAAATTTTTAATTCACTTCATTTTTAGATTCACTTTTTGCTAGATATGTATTTGTTGTTCATAATTTTTTTACTTTTACCTATTTCTTCTTCCTCTTCTAAAAGAGTACCTTACAGCATTTCATATAATACTGGTTTGGAGTTGATGAACTCCTTTAGCTTTTTCTTACCTGTGAAGCTCTTTATCTGCCCTTCAATTCTGAATGATAGCTTTGCTGGATAGAGTATTCTTGGTTGTAGGTTCTTGCTGTTCATCACATTGAATATTTCTTGCCATTCTTGTCTGGCCTGCGTCGTTTCCGTTGAGAAATCAGCTGACAGCCGTATGGGTGCTCCCTTATAGGTAATGAACTGTTTTTCTCTTGCTGCTTTTAATATTCTCTCTTTGTCTTTTGCTCTTGGTATTTTAATTATGATGTGTCTTGGTGTAGTCCTCTTTGGATTCCTTTTATATGGGGTTCTGTATGCTTCCTGGACTTGTAAATCTATTTCTTTCACCAGATGTGGGAAGTTTTCAGTCATTATTTTTTTAAATAGGTTTTCAGTATCTTGCTCTCTCTCTTCTTCTGGCACCCCCACAGTTCTGATGTTGGTACGCTTGAAACTGTCCCAGAGGCTCCTTACAGTATCTTCACATTTTTTGGATTCTTTTTTCTTCTTGCTTTTCCAGTTGAGTGTTTTCTGATTCTTTATATTTCAAATTTTTGACTTGATTCTTGCCTTCCTCTAGTTTGCTGTTAAGTCTCTGTATAATATGTTTTATTTCAGTCAGTGTATGTTTAATTTCTAGTTGGATCTTTTTCATCTCTAGTTGGTTCTTTTTCCTCTCCTCTTGGGTCTTGCTAACTTTATCCAACTTTTCTAGCATATTCTTGAAAAACCTTATAAGTGTTGTTTTGAACTCTATATTCAGTCGTTTGTTTTCCTCCATTTCTTTTGTTTGTGATCCCTTCCCTTGTCTCGGCATTTTCACTATGCCGGGAGAACTTCTGTGTTGGATTCAGCCTTATGATACCAGACTTGAAAAACTGCAAAAGCCTCTCTGTTGAGTTTGGGATGGGTGAAGTCTCAGGGCTTAATGTACAGCCTTGCCTTCCAGTCGGCCCCACCCTCCACGGCCCCTGAGTCTCACGGGACTGGGTAATCGCTGGAGAGGTCCCTTGTGTGTGCGTGCTCTCTCTTTCTCTCTCTCTCCCTCGCCCCTCCCTCCCTCCCTCTCCCTCTCTGTCGCTTTCTCTCGCTCTCTCTCCCTTTTGCTCTCTCTCTCACACAGTGCCTCTAGACTGCTGCCCCTCCCGCTCCCCTGCGCTCCAGGACCATATGAGTCTGGGTCCCCAGTTTCCCCCGAATCTAGGGTTTAGTGGAGTTAGAAATGACGCTTTGTCTCCTGCCCTCTTGTGAAAGCCAGCGGCACAATCAGCAGTCGGTCTTCTGCGCACAGTGCTGTGTGTGCTGCCCGACTTCTGCCCTCCTGCAACTCCCCCAAATTTCCATGCACTTCTCCCTTTTCACAGTCCTCCCCCCTCTTTGAGTTTCAGCTGGACCTGGGGTTTAGTGTCGTAGGATAAGGGGTTCAATGCCGTTGGGAGCCTCCCACCAGAGAAAGCCAGCCAGGTAGGCACCCGCTCTCTCAGTGCGCGCGTCTCCGTACCTCAGCTTTTTGCAGCTCCTCTGGGTCTCTGTGAGCCCCCTCTTTCCTTCTAGTTGTAGAGTTTCCACTCAGCCAGCTTTCCTGTGGTTCTGGATGATGTCCGTTCTGTCTTTTAGTTGTAGTTTTGAAATTGTTGTGCGAGGCAGCAGTGTAAGTGTTTACCTATGCCGCCATCTTGGTTATCTCTCCTCAGTGCTAATAACTTAACCATGAAACATTTTATAAACGAAAAAGCACCGCATGTATTTAAGTAGAATTGTTTGACTTACTAAATGGCCTGTCTACCTGTCCCTTAAAACATAATCTTTGAGCCGGGACTGGTTTGGCTCAGTGGATAGAGTGTCAGCCTGCAGACTGAAAGGTCCCGGGTTTGATTCCGGTTGGGGGCATGTACCTTGCTTGTGGGCACATCTCCAGTGTGGGCTGTGCAGGAGGCGGCTGATCGATGTCTCTCTCTCATCGATGTTTCTGACTTTCTATCCCTTTCCCTTCCTCTCTGTAAAAAAAAAAATCAATAAAATATATTTAAAAAAAAACATAATCTTTGAAAATGCTATCATTAGTCTCATGCTTTAAGGAAATAGACCTGAGGAGACATATATGTTATATTTTCCAAAAAGGATCTTCTTCAGGTATTTTCTATGGTTCACCTTCTCAGAAATGACAAACAGAGCCATAGTTTTGGAAACTACAAACAAATGAACGTGGACAGTGTTGTTATCTCCGGTTGTTGAGTCTTTCCAGGAGTGGTGTTCAGTGGGTTGGGACTGCGAGTGAGATCCCAGGAACTACTGAGCCAATTTCTGATTGCTACTTTCTAAGTCACTGATGCTAAACCCCTTCCTTTACTTAGTGCAAGACTAAAGTTGATGATAATCATTGAGAGCTAGGAAGCAATCTCTAGTTCAATGTCCCTTGAAGATTAAACCTCTTTTATGAGCAAATTTGCTAAGCATGTCTTTAGACATTTCTGGTGACGGTGCAAACACTAGCTCTCAAGCTACTACACATTCCACTTTTGAACAACTACCATTCTTATAACTCTTTATTTTTCTTATGAGCCCTTTTCCCATATTTATTGACTTATTTAGGTATATTCCTATTATTATGTCTTAAAATTTGGTAGCAAAATCTGAATGATTAGTAGAAGGTATGGGATGCATTTCTTCTTCATTCTGAACATTGTACTTACACTAATGATCTGTTCCCACCAAAATGATGAAGTGAAAATACACACACACACACACACACACACAATTTGCATTAGTAACAAGGTATTATATTGTGAGGGAGGGCTGTATGAAAATATACATCACCAGAATATTAATGTGCAAGCAGATATAGGACATGGGTAAAAATTAATGGTAGTGAATGGAAAACAGAATCATATCAGTATAACCTAATTTTTTCAAGAAGTTTGTAAGGATCTGGAGGAAACAGGGCACGTATATCTTGACATTCTCATGCCATTGATATAATTAGGGATATATAATAACCTGTGCCCCAGGGAAACACAGTTTAGCTCAGATGATACCATAGTTAGATGGTGGAAAGGTCATCAAAGCACTGTGAAGGATAGATATATATATTTTTTACAGAGTGTTGGTGTGGGACAGCTGTTAACCTTGCAGAGGTCAGCCTGAGGTCCAGTTTGATTTAATCAATTTTAAGCCATGACCAGTGATGTATTGTGTATGTTTGTGTGCCAGAAATTCTAGGTATGGAATAACAGTGCATCATCTTTATTTTTTTAAATTAAATCTTTATTATTCAGATTATTACATTTGTTTCTCTTTTTTTCCCCTCCACCCGGCTCCCACCCTTCCCTCTACCCTTCCCTCCCTCCCGTTGACCTCATCCATAGGTGTATGATTTTTGTCCAGTCTCTCCCTGTACACCCCTCACCTCTTTCCCCCTGAGAATTATCAGTCCACTCCCTTTCTGTGCTCCTGATTCTATTATATTCACCAGTTTATTCTGTTGATCAAATTTTTAATTCACTTCATTTTAGATTCACTTGTTGATAGATACGTATTTGTTGTTCATAATTTTTTATCTTTTACCTATTTCTTCTTCCTCTTCTAAAAGAGTACCTTACAGCATTTCATATAACACTTGTTTGGAGTTGATGAACTCCTTTAGTTTTTTCTTATCTGTGAAGCTCTTTATCTGCCCTTCAATTCTGAATGATAGCTTTGCTGGGTAGAGTATTCTTGGTTGTAGGTTCTTGCTATTCATCACGTTTAATATTTCTTGCCATTCCTGTCTGGCCTGCGTCGTTTCTGTTGAGAAATCAGCTGACAGCCGTATGGGTGCTCCCTTGTAGGTAATTAACTATTTTTCTCTTGCTGCTTTTAATATTCTCTCTTTGTCTTTTGCTCTTGGTATTTTGATTATGATGTGTCTTGGTGTAGTCCTCTTTGGATTCCTTTTATATGGGGTTTTGTGTGCTTCCTGGACTTGTAAGTCTATTTCTTTTACCAGATGTGGGAAGTTTTCAGTCATTATTTCTTTAAATAGGTTTTCAGAATCTTGTTCTCTCTCTTCCTCTGGCACCCCCACAATTCTGATGTTGGTACGCTTGAAGCTGTCCGAGAGGCTCTTTACATTATCTTCACATTTTTGGATTCTTTTTTCTTCTTGCTTTTCCAGTTGAGTGTTTTCTGAGTCTTTATATTTCAAATTTTTGACTTGATTCTTGCCTTCCTCTAGCCTGCTGTTATGTCTCAGTATAATATCTTTTTATTTCAGTCAGTGTATGTTTAATTTCTAGTTGGTCCTTTATCATCTCTAGTTGGATCTGTTCCATCTCTATTTGGATCTGTTCCATCTCTAGTTGGTTCTTTTTCATCTCCAGTTGGTTTTTTTTCATCTCCTCTTGGGTCTCGCTAACTTTATCCAACTTTTCTAGGATATTCTTGAAAAACCTTATAAGCGTGGTTTTAAACTCTATATTCAGTCGTTTGTTTTCCTCCATTTCTTTCGTTTGTGATCCCTTCGTGCATCATCTTTAAACCCTGCATGGCAATCCCTGACGCACTGCCATGCTGCCCAGGGAAGACCAGGTGACCTGGAAACCCAACAACTTCCTTAGGATCATCCAACTTCTGGATGATTATCCAACATGCCTCATTGTGGGAGCAGACAATGTGGGCTCCGAGAGGATGCAGCAGACCCACATGCCTCTCCTGGGAAGGCTGTGGGGCAGATGGACAGGAACACCATGGAGCAAGGCCATCTGGAAAACCGCCCAGCTCTGGAGAAACTGTTGTCTCACACCTGGGGGAGGTGGGCTTTGCCTTCACCTAGGAGGACCTCTCTCATTGAGCTCAGTGACATGCTGCTGGCCAATAAGGTGTCAACTGTTGCCTGTGCTCATGCTGTGGCCTCATGTAAAGTCACTGTGCCTGCCCAGAAACTGGTCTGGGGCCCAAGAATACCCCCTCCTTGAGATTTTGTCATCCCCACGACAGTCTCCAGGGACGAGCAGCTGATGAAGACTGGAGAAGAGGGGAGCCGTGACGCCACACTGCTGAACACGCTGAATGAACATCCCCCTCCTCCTTTGGGCTGATCACCCAGCAGGTGGTCAGCAGTGGCCACATCCACCACCCAGTCTCTTGAAAGGCAAACAGTACAGTTTACATTTCTGGGTTTTTTAAAATTTTTTATGAGTGATGCTGACCTTTTCATATGTATAATAGCCCATTTGTCCTTTTTTGTGTGTGAATTGTCTCTTTATATCCTCTTCTGTTCTCTCTGTTTGGTATTTCTTTCTTAAATGTTTGGTAGAATTCATCAATGAAGATGTCTGGACCTAGAGTTTTCTTTGTGGGAAGGTGTTTAAGTTTAAAATCAGTTTCTGTAATACGGATTTTTAGGGGTCTCTTTGAATGAGTTGTAGTGTCTTTTTAGAATTTGTTTCATCACAGTTGTCTCATTTATTGGAATAAAGTTATTATCTTTGTAGTGTTTATGAGATCTGTAGCAAAGTCCTATCTTTCCTAATTTTAGTAAGTACTTTCTTAGTTCATCTGAGGTTTATCAATTTTATTGTTTTTTTGTTTTAAAGAACCAGCTTTTGGCTCATTGATTTTTCTGTTGTTTTAAAAATTTCATTGTTTTCTACTCTTTATTATATCCTTCTATTATTTTGGGTTAATTCACCCTTCTTTCCCTTAAGTGTAAACTTAGTTTACTGAATCGAAACCTTCTTTTCCATTTTAGGCAAATAAGAATATCAGTACAAAACAGTGCAAAAGATGTACTGGAAATTAAAATTGCATTTTGATTTTACCAATTTCCTAATACTTGCATTGTTGCTTTTCAGAGTTTATTTTTCTACTATAGCTTTTTTTAAATAGAACAATTTTTTATTATTGATTTGAGAAGGAAATATTGATTTGTGTTCCACTTATTTATGCATTAACTGGTTGATTCTTGTGCCTTGACTGGCGATGGAACCCCAACCCAAACCTTGGTGTATGGGAATGATACTCTAACCAACTGAGCTACCCAGCCAATGCTCTACTATAGCTTTTTAAAATTCTGATAATATAAGTACTATGTGCTAGCTATTAAAAATTTTCAAAGGGTACAGAGAATTATAAAGAATTGTATTGGACAGGATAGGACATCAAAATAATCACAAAATTCTTACAGCTTAATACAACAAACTTTTTTATTTTTTCCAACTTTTATTTCTTATACTACACATCTGGGGCTTTGCTCCACAGTCACGCAAGGACCCAGGTTGACAGAGGCTCTTGAGCTGTACTAGCTACAGCACATGGTCTCTTTATTCCCTGGGCTGGGAAGAGAACACTGAGGGGGCTATCTCCTGAAAGTAATTGCTTTGGCCTCAGAGCCCATTGCCCCCCTCCCCCCCCTACTTGTAAGGGTTAAGGAACTAAAACCTTCCTGTGGGCTTAGAAGCTGAGGAGCAGCAGGCGGGGGTGAGCACAGTTATTCTGTACCCTGGAGGTGGAACACCTATCTTCTAACTCTGAGATAATTCCTACTTCCCTTTCTGCCTGGTCCCAGTGACCTCCCTGATAGCCAGCCTTGTTTGGATTGGTGAAATTTGGTGAAAATTTCACCAATGGTGAAAATTGCTCCGGTGGTCTGACAGATCACTGGTTCACATTTATCGCATGTTGTCAATATGTATGAGATCTAGGAAAGGGCAAATCAAGAATCCCTTGCTAGTTTCTTTAATAACTGGTAAGTGGTAACAGTGACTTTCTTTTTAAAAGCTTGCTTTAGAATCTCTGAAAATCACACAAGTACCAGCTAACTGGTTTTACCTAAGGAGGGACTAGATAGTGGTGAGTGAGGCTGAGGGGTGTTGGAGAGTGAGTGGATAGGATGAGTTATTTTCACCGTATATACTTCCTGTAACTTGAGTTTTAGACTCTGTAAATTAATATTACCTATTTTTTAAAAAACTTGAAAACTTTTCTTATATTTTCTTAATTTTCTATATTGCATCTAGACTATGTAAATGAATGAAAAACATCTATTTCTTTAAAAGTTGCTAGGCAATTGAACATTTATTTTTTCTCTGAATTTTGACAAGTCATCAAGCAAAGACCATATATTTTTTTTTTTAAAGTTATATTTACCTTTTGAAGGAATACAATTACATTATCCAGATATGTCAGTTAGTTGTGGTCCTTGGAGTACCAGGAACCAACAGTCACTCTCAATTGGATATTACCGTTTGGGGAAAGCTCTTTCACATCCATGCCTTGGGTCCCTTTCTACATTTCGTCCTGAGTGGAGCCATAATTGAGGCTTACTGAAGATCATGATCTTTGAAATTAGACCTGACACTGCATTTCAGCTCCAGCACTTATCAGTCATGCAACCTCAGGAAATGTGCTAATAAACACCAAGCCCTGTACTACTGGGGAAAAATAATAGGTACCTTTCATGATTGCCATAAGGATTAAGATGAAAGGTATGTAAAACCCCTGGATAAAAACTTAATATATTATTTCTCCCACAGGCTTTCTCCATTCAGGATCAGCAAATCCAGCTACTGTTCTAATTTTATTGTCTGTACAGTAGTTGACCAGAATGTTAACTGTGTTCATCTGCCCATCTATTTCAGACACAAGGTTTTTTGTTAAACTTTTCAAAGATTGATTATAATACTACTGTGAAGTTATTGTTTAATTTGTTACCTCTTTTTAAAAAGTTATATTTTTTCCCTCTCAAACTCAAATGTACAGAGGACTTTCCAAAAGCTACAGGAAATGTGATACTGCACCTGATTTAACATAGGTTGAAACCAGACACAAGCAATTTGTGAGATGTGAAACAATCAATGCCACTTTACTCATTCAGTTTTTTGGTTTGGGAAAACAGTAAATTTTCATTTTAAAAAATTACGTTAACAGTGTCAAAAGGTTCTGTAATCACACTATGAGAACTGTGAGGTTAGACTCTGAAGCCTATGGGTGAAAATCACAATGTAAGCAAAATTTCTGTAAATAGATGCCCTGTTATATGCACATACATCTTCGGTTGGTGGACTTTCAACCTAAGTATTCCCTTTCTTCCTTTTGCTGGAAAAAAAGATAAGCAATTGGTCACTGGTTCTAATCCCACAGCAAGTTTTCTTTCTCTTTTTTAAAAAAATATATATTTATTGATGTCAGAGAGGAACGGAGAGGGAGACATAGAAAACTCAATGAGAAAGAATCATTGACCGACTGCCTGCATGCCCCTTACTGGGGATCGAGGCCCACAACATGGGCATGTGCTCTTGATCAGAATCGAACCCAGACCGATACTCTATTCTCTAAGCCAGATCAGCTAGGGTACAAGTTACAGTTTTTCTAAGTAGAGATCTGGAGCCAGTTATATTGAACTCCAGTTACCAAGGTAGCTATTAATGATGGTTTTGTTTTTTTTCCTATCTTTCACACATAGCTTATTCATGTGGCATTTTGGTATGCCAGGAATCCAAAGTAAGATCATTGAAGGCACTAAACTGAAATAAAATAGGAAGATCATCAGCTGAGAAAGACCTCCTGGAGAAAGCAGGGTAAGTATGGTGTGTTGTTAAGATTTGGGTTGTTAATAACTAGAAAAGCAAAGAAGAAATCATGGTTTGTTTCCTTCAGGCCTACTAATACTTCTGAATCAGTCAGATCACAATGCAAACCCGAAGATGTCTTGAAAAGGACTTACACATTAACTTTTTTTTCTTTTTCTTTTTTTTCCACGTTAACTTTTTAAGTTGTATATGAAGCAACACGAATTGATTCATAAGTAGTTAAAACATTATTTTTTCCAAGAAAAGAACCATATCTTATAAATCACTGAATCCGTGGAGTTAATGTGAACCTTTTTCAAGGGAAAATTCGGACAGGTAGCCTAACAAAGGATTTTTGTCTTATCCTGGAGGGGTTGTTTAAAGAACAAAATGTTGGAATATTGATTAATTTTAGTGCTTTTTCGAGGACATGGAGTATAAGTTGGTATTGCCTCAGAAAGTTTTAGTTCCCATAATTATAACATTCAGGAACCATTATAAAATAGCCAGAACTTCTCTTGATTGCTTTTTATTGCCTCAAGTTGCATATCTCCCCTCATCTCTAAAGTTCCTTCCAGCTTTATGGTTCTCTTATATATTCCAACTCAGATTTGTTTTGTCTTCTTTCTTCCAGTCCTCTTCTAAGGAACTTCTGAGAACTGCCTTGGTGACTGGAACTGATCCTCCTCCTCCACTTCCTGCCCTTTGCTGACCTTCCATAGCCCCCAGACGCTGCTCCGGGGAGTAGCCTGCTTTTTTGCCTTCCCCTGGGCCCCACGGTGAGAGTCAGTAATGCAGTGGAAACTTGGGAAACACCCATTGGATGTTGCCTATTTAAACATGGATTCTTCAGCTTTGCTTATTTAATTTTGCATTGCAGTTATTAAGGATAAAATAATTTTATACAGATAATTCTTTTTACATTTTATAGTAAAGATACCTTTAAAAGAGTGGGGGGAGGGTCATAAATATGAACCTACACTGTTTTCCTTGCTCACCTCCATTTCAAACCAACATTTTGCTATTTAAAACAGCTTGTTTTTTTCTCAACACTGGAGGGCTTCAAGTGGTCTTATCATTCCAACTATGCTTCCTTATCAAAGCATCACCACGAACAAAGCCAGTGGCATTTGTCAAGGTGATTCCATGCCATTATTTATCATATATCAAATCTGGAATGGAGAGAGTCAGGTTAAATTACACGATATATTTGAGTATAGAAAATAATTTGTACAAGAGAACTTCTGTCATTGATTCTTTTAAACTTATAGTTATGAATATGGGTATTGAATGATTTTTTAAACTTTTTGATATATACACATATGTGTGTGTATAGATAGTTAGGTGAGTTTATGACATTGGCATATTATGGCCATGAGAGTATGTTGAAGAAAAAATTATTCATGACCCTTGTTGAAGAATGGTAAGGCAGACCTTATTCAGAACCATTGCAAACAGGTATAGGGACCACAATGATGAGGTTCTGCAGTGGCAGGAAAAGAATGGGCTTCACTCCAAATACAAGTGGGAATTTATAGTCAAGAAGCAAGGTGTGGGGGTCAGTATATGATTCTGGCTAAACCCTAACAGGGTTCTTGCTGAAGGAAGGTCAGGCTGCTTGGACATCACCTGGGGCATGGTGAGAGATGAGGAACCTGATCAGATAGCAAGGGAGATCAGATATTGAGGATGAGACATGCTGGCTAACCTGACTTAGCAGGATTCTTTCGAAAATTGGACTGTGATAAGATGAACACAGAAGTCAAATGTCAGGGCCTCTCTTCTCTGTCAGGTTAATAGAATAGCTTTCTCCCAACTGAATATTTTCTCCTCAGAAAAAATTATTTAATCAGTTATCTGCTTTTCAGCAAATTCAGTTTTTCACTTTTTAGTCTTGACACTCCCTAACTTATTTTTTTTCCTTAAAGTTTGAGAAATTCAGAAAGACCTATAATACCATAGTATTAAGTCAATGTGTACCTTTTAAGTTTTTCTATGCATGTCTTAACAATGACATACTTTTGTAATCTGCAATTCATTTAATTAAACATATTATGAAAATTTATATTATTTTTAAACATGTAACATATTCATAAGGCTAAACATTGAATAAGTATAGAAAAGGTGGAGTAAAAACAGTCTTCCTGCTAACATTTTTACTGGCTGCAGCATAGTACATTGTAGGGAAGGACTGTGTTGTTATTTTAACCCTCTCCAGTTGTTGACATTTGTGATGGATCTGTTACTATTTGGGTTTGGTTTTATTTTGCTACTCAGAAATACTTGAACAGTCTTGCAGAAACATCTTTGGTTCATGTTTTCAGGATAAATTTCTCTTAATTTCCTTCCTTTCTTCTTTTCCTGATTTCTTCCTCTCTGGCCTTTCTCCTTCATCTTATGTGTTTTGCTGCCTCCAAGTGCATTTGTCACTCAAGCTTCAACTCTTATTCCTTTGCCTTTACCTAGCACTTCCTAATGTTCTCAGGTATCCATACTCGGTCCCTATTCCTTCCCTGTATTCTCTGTCTTTCCAGGTGCCACACCTGGAAAGATCATGCCCAGAAGATGAATCTTTCTTTCCTTTACTTTGGTCTGTTCCGTATCTTTGAGCTTCAGAGGACTTAATATGAATTATGATCCTGCAGTTAAAAGTTTGAAAACTGCTAGAGTAGAGGGTCCTTTAAACATTACCTCTACCTCACTGACGAAGAGACGGGTGAGGTAACATTACCTTGAGTCAGAGTGGGATTCTGTTAACAACTATCAGTGATTGTTCTGAGTGTCACCTGCAGGCTGCTATTTTAAGCCTGTGTTTTCATTCCAGTAGGAAAAAGAATTTTATCTTTTTACTTATTAAAACTTGTACTTATATGGAAGTTTTTGTAATTTATATGTAACATTTGGTTATAGATCTGAGAGTTCTGAATGACCTGGGTCTCAAAAACTGACCCAAATATGCATATTCATTCTTTGTCTGTATTCTATAAGTTTTATGAGAAATATAAATTCCTATTTATACATATAATTATTTGTGGAAATGATTAATTAGATTTGGGGAATCCTAGTGCTTGTTTTGTAAAGTCTTAAAATAGAGATAGAATCAAGATAGTATCAAGACTTTTTCATTTTTCTTTGCAGGGATGGAAAATAAGCAAAGCAGTATTTTATCATCTATATTTCAGCAGGCCTTCTGAAGTTTAACTAAAAATATGACTGTGCTTTCTTCAGAGAACTGCTCTTCTCAGTACCAGTTACATCAAACAAGTCAGACCCTAGATGGTAACTGTCTGCTAATCTTGATTATATTTGGAAAAATATTATTAAATATCCTCACACTGGGAATGAGAAGAAAAAACACCTGTCAAAATTTTATGGACTATTTTTGCATTTCACTAGCATTCATGGACCTTCTACTCTTGGTAAACATTTCCATTATATCCTATTTCAGGGATTTTGTACTTTTAGACATTAGGTTTACTAAATACCACATCTGCTTGTTTACTCAAATTATTTCTTTTATTTATGGCTTTTTGCATTATCCAGTTTTTCTGATAGCTTGGATAGATTATTATCTGAATTTTTCTAATACCAACCGTACATTTAAGTGTCAGAAATTATTTTATTTATTTACAGTAATTTTAATTTGGATTTTAGTGTTTGCTTATGTTTTGGGAGATCCAGATATCTACCAAAACCTGAAGACACAGAACGTTTATCCTTATCAATGTCCTTTCTACGTCAGCATTCAAAGTTACTGGCTGTCATTTTCCATGGTGATGATTTTATTTATGGCTTTCATAACTTCTTGGTCAGAAGTTATTACCTTGGTACAGGCTATTAGGATAACTTCCTACATGAATGAGACTGTCCTATATTTCCCCTTTTCATCCCATTCTAGTTGTACTGTGAACTCTAAAAAAACACTCTTGCCAAAGTTCATTGTCTGTTTTCTCGGTACCTGGTTACCATTTGTACTACTTCAAATAATAATCCTTTTATTTAAAGTACAGATTCCAGCATACATTGAGATGAACATTCCATGGTTGTACTTTGTCAATAGTTTTCTCATTGCTACAGTTTACTGGTTTAAATGTCACAAGTTTAATTTAAGAGACATTGCATTACTTGTGGATCCATTTGTCAACTGGAAATGCTGCTTCACTGCACTTACAATTCATGATTCTGAGCAAATTGAAAAGCCTACATCAATTATAACTTGTTAAGATGTTGCCATGTTAAAACTTACAACTGTGGTATTTTCAAAGGAGAAGAAATAATTTGGGCATACCAAGAAGGAACTGAACTGAAACCTCCCTCAACCGCCTCAATGTATATTTTGGGGCTATTATACTATTTGTCTTTTTGTTTGTTTTTAAAAAAAATTATTTCCAAGAGAAAAATGTTATATCTGTTCAGGAAAATTGTATGTTATAAATATTAACACAGAAGTTAAATGAGTTAAAATTTTGCCATACTGATGTTTCTGTTATCCAAAAAACTACTGGATGCAAACTGTTATGTAAATCTGAGATTCGCTGCCAACTTTTATACAAACTTAAACATTTTTATTTAAGTCACAGCAATAAAATCAAGGTCGTCGTCTTAAAATGATTTGGTATAAATATTCTTTAACATAGGGGAAGATTAGCTAATTTTAAATATATGTATTTGTTCTTAATATAAATATTTCTGCAAGCTAGGCCTATCTCCATGACATACCAGATTCCTTTTCAGTTATAACTTAAATGCACTTGCAATATCAAGTCATAACTACATTGTAGAAGTAAAGTAGGGTTCCTTATCCTCAGCACTATTGGTATTTTGGGTTAGATGATTCTTTGGGGAGAATGCCCTGTGCATTGTGAGATATTTAGTAGCATCCCTACCCCTCTACCTACTAGATACCACCAATAGCACTCTCTTCCCCAGTCTTGACAATCAAAATGTCTCTAGACATTGCCAACCTCCCATGGGGGGCAAAATTGACTCTGGCTGAGAACTACAGCAATAAAGGAATCTGAATGGCAAATAATCTGAAGTCACTTTGTGAATTCAATTGAACTACATAGAAGTGTCTAACCTGTCATTGTCTAAACCTGGCCCTCTCACTTCTCTGTTCCTTTTTCCTCTGAATGTATTGCTTTCTAATTGGCCATAACACGGCACTATGCTATTTAAAATGTTTTGTACTTAATAAAACCCTACAGATTTTAAATGAGGAAAGTTCATAACTATTTCAGATCCCTTAGTAAACTTTTTTGTTGTTGTTCACTTAGAAAGCCCCCATGCCTCATATCAGTGGTTCTCAACCTTCCTAATGCTGCGACCCTTTAAGACAGCTCCTGTGGTGGTGACCCCCAACCATAAAATTATTTCCGTTGCTACTTCATAACTGTAATTTTGCTACTGTTATGAACTGTAATGTAAATATCTGATATGCAGGATGTATTTTCATTGTTACAAATTGAACATAATTATAGCATAGGGATTAATCACAAAAACAATATGTAATTATATATTGTGAAATATTTATTTCTAATTACAAATAAATGAAATTTTGTCTTGAATAGTGGTGTAGCATGGGTAACAGTCTTAATATGACAACAGTAAACTACATTGCTACATTTTGCTACATTGAGGAGCAGTGTGCTGGTTCCTAAGACCATGGGAAATAGGTGTTTTCCAATAGTCTTAGGCAACCCCTAAAGGGGTCGCGACCCACAGGTTAAGAACCACTGCCTCATATGCTTAAAGAAAAAAATGCAACAGACCAGCCAAATGGAAGAGGCTTTTATTAGTAAAGAAATGAACTTAACAGCTGGTCTACAATATATTATTGAATTATAAACAATATAAATAAGTGATCCTGTAGGCCCACTTAACCTTCATCCAGACCCACATGAAGCAATGTTACAACAATATTCTATGTGAAAATATGCAGGTAACAAAGGTGCAATTACAAGTAAGTTTAAGCAGCAGAGTATAAGGTGCTTTAACAGTTAACGTTGCCATCAACAAACATTTGAATGCTTAATTTTACGTCACTGAATACAGACAACAAATATGAAAATCTAAAATTAATATACATGCTACTTGTTAATATGAAAGTGCCTTCTCTTTAAAAAAAAATACCAAATGCAAAGACTTTTTACATAGATCGTGGTGTGCTCTTATAATGTAAAATTAACTTCATTTTCAGGTTATACAATTGAAAACTAGCTACAGACACCAATCTAGGAACACTAATGCTAAGAGTGCTAAAACTATTTAATTTCCTGTAAAAAGGACTCTAATACAATATCCAATGTAAAGAATACATCTATATATAATCTTAACATTTGTTTTCTATAAAGATAAAAAATGCTTTTTCCCCTTGGTGATGCTTTGTTCATCCTGGGTGGATCAACTTTTGAGGTTTTAATCATTTGAAAGTCCTATTTTAGAACTATGTGAAGAATCAAATAGGAATAGAAAAATTCAATTAACATGTACTTGAATCAAAAATTAGTATTTTTTTAAAAACTAATATATCACAAAAATTTGCCTTTGTTTAAATCAACAACAAAAAGTTAACAAGCAAGACAAAAGCATTAATCCAGCAGAGGCCTGAAATGCCTGCCATCTGTATCGGCATCCATCCTGCACACCGCTGCCTGCAACTCCAACCCTCAGCACAAGCTCACTCCTGACATGAGTAGTTTCTAGAATCTACTTTGACTTTTTTTCTCTACAGAAGAAAAAAAAGTTTTTTAATAAGGTGACTGGGAATCTTGGGTAAACGTCTCGGAAGTTATCGACATCCAAATTTATATATTCAAAGTTAAACATCCTTGCACACTCTGTTGACTTTTATTTTTTTAAATCCTCACCTGGGGATATTTTTCCCATTGCTTTTCAGAGAGAACATGCAAGGGAGAAAGAGAGAAACATCAATGTAAGAGAGACACATTGACTGGTTGCCTCCTGTATGCACTCGACTGAGGCAGAGAGGGAACCCACAACCCAGGTTCATGCCCTTGACTGGGAATTGAACATGCAACCCTTCTGTTCAGGAGCTGATGCTCTAACCACTTAGCAAGACCAGTCAGGGCTCCATTGACTTTTTAAGTTTTAAGAATACATATATAAAAGGTACTTATGTAGTATATATATTAACATAAAATATGGGTAAATATTTTTAAAATTTGGTAAATCGAAACATCTTAAATTATAAACAATGCCATGGTAAAAAAAATGTTTATCTGGAATGTCCATGTTCTCTTTTAAATCAATTTGTTAAAGATTCTAATCTGACATGTATTTGGACATTTTCCTGTTTTAAGAAGCTGTGACTGCCCAGCTGGTGTGGCTAAGTGGTTGAGCATCAACCTATAATCAGGAGGTTAAGGTTCCATTCTCAGGGCACATATCCGGGTTGGGCCTCGATCCATCCCCATGCAGGAGGCAGCCGATCAATGACTCTCTCTCATCATTGATATTTCTACTTCTCTCTCTCCCTTCCTCTCTGAAATCAATAAAAATGAGATACTTTCATGTTTTTATCTTTATAGAGAGTGTTAGTATCAAGCAATGTTAATATGTAAAGCTATGTCAATAGGAGTTACAGTGTAAGGTACAGAATCCTCAAGTGGTAAGAAATCTTTACCCAGTTAATAACTGATCCCATTCAATGCTTACTCCCCAAATACTTGTCAATTTAAACATAGAACTTTTATGTTTATTCTGTATTTTAAAGTAAAACACTTTTACTTTGTAATGTGTGCTTTCTAAAAAGTAATTATAATAAAATTTATTTTATGTAATCTTCCTTGCTTTAAAAACAAAAGTACAAAACAAACCTGTTCAGCGATTTCCTTTGACATTTCCCAGTTTTAGTTATGCTTCACTGTAATTACTGGGTATAAAGCTTTTGTAGTTAAAAATGTTTAGTAAGTCAGCACCAGCTTCTTTGTATTGTTCTACCACACCCCCTGCATAGCAACATCTCTGAAATAGATTCAAGTGTCAACAATTCTTAGAAATATGGGCTGTCACAAAATACAAATCCTTACTGTTAGTACCCTTAATTTCATAACCTAATCAGGTTTATGACTGATTGATGTTTAATAGGTGAAATGCTAGGAATTGATTTGATTTACTCAGATCTCTTGTCATCTAGCCCCGTGATCGGCAAACTGCAGCTCGAGAGCCACATGCAGCTCTTTGGCCCCTTGAGTATGGCTCTTCCACAAAATACCATGGCTTAGGCGAGTCTATTTTGAAGAAGTGGCGTTAGAAAAAATGTAAGTTTAAAAAAATTGGCTTTCAAAAAAAATTTCAATCTTACTGTTGATAATTGTTTGGCTCTGTTGACTAATGCGTTTGCCGACCACTGATCTAGGCTAATTCTTACCCCAATGCATAATAAATTTCCTCAGTTCCAACTTTATATTCAGTACATTAAGTAATAATAATTATGTCCATATCTGTTTAAACTGCAATCAAAATTATGTTTGGGAAGATTTTGTTATTATTAGTTTCTATGTCATGTATACCACATGCTGTACATAGTAAGTGTTCAAACAGTTTGCTAAATGAATGGATAAATGCCTGAATGATAATGTCCATATTCATATAATAAAAGGTTAATATGCAAATCTACTAAACAAGATAACGAGTGGTAACTATGATGCACACTGACCACCAGGAGGCAGCTCTCAACACAGATGCCCCTAATGGTCAGTGCACTCCCACAGAGTGAGCCCGCTCAGCCAGAAGCCAGGCTCACAGCTGGTGAGCACAGTGGAGTGCAGTAACGGTGGTGGTGGTGGTGGTGGTGGTGGTGGTGGCAGCGGCAGTGGCTGTCGGATATCCCCCGAGGGCGCCCAGACTGTGAGAGGGCACAGGCTGGGCTGAAGGACCCTCCCCCCACTAGAGTGCACAAATGTTGTGCACTGGGCCTCTAGTATGTTCATATATTCCATGGTTAGCTAGCAAGAAGCATTCAGAAAAATGTACTAATTTGTTTAAATTTTCTGCCTTGTTCCTTAGGACAACAAAGACTAGGTGACCCAGGAAATATTGCTTAATAATTATCTTTTAGCAATTGCTCTGAAATATGAAAGGAACTGTTGAAAAGGGAAGGAGAAGTAAGTACAAGCAACTTAAAAACACCAATTATGTGGCCCAGAATCATTTTTAGTATAGGCTCCACACTGTATACATAGAAGAGGAAACAGGTTCGAAGGTAAGTAACTGCCGAAGGTGTCACACACAGCTGTTTCAAGTGAATGTAAAACCCCTGTCATTCATCGTAGTAATTTAATGATTATGTAGATCTATTAACTATTACATTATTTAGTACTACCTAATACAAAAGGAATTATGACTTTTCAACCATGCTAATCGAAGATTGTAAGCAATGGATACTTCTGGTTTGCTTGAGGCAAGACTGAAAAGTTTCTTCTTTCTAAAGTAGGCTGATATTCACCACCAGCTCCACCACCCTCACAAGCACCAACTTTTTCACCTCTATCAATGAAAGCTCCAAAAAACATGGATTTAACACTGTATAATTTTTAAGCCAATAATGATGGCTACTATCAATCCTTAAGAAGATTACTGGAGTCCATTTAAATAGATGGACTAAAAGGACTTACTATATTACTCTTAAATTTAAAACCATGCCATGTTAACATAACAGTGTTTTAAATTCATATTGATTTATTTTTTCCAAATTAAGAGTCATTCTATAATTTCTTTTAGACAATACATTTAAAAACCTTTACACAGGTTTTCTTTCTATGGATTCTTATTTATGCCACCAGTATCACTGAGAGCAGTTGTACTTTTCAAAGACAGTAGAAAAAAATATTTTTCTAGTGTACCCCCTAATATCTGAGATTAAAATGGTCATCTTTAAATAAAATTAAGTGTTCATAAGCTATAAAAAGGGAAAACATGAAACATTCATGGGAAACATTTCCCAAAAGGTTCCATAAACATCACATTTAAAAGGTTCCTGTGTTAAGAGTAGAATGGACAATTTTCATTAGAGAAGCTGGGCTTCAATCTGAAAAGGAGGGAGGCCACTTTTAATGTGTGTGTACTAAAGTGACAATTCAGAAAAAGCCAAATGTTTTGCTCGAATATGACGGTAATAATTACCATCATATTATTACTTTACAATTTTCAAAAAAAGCTTTCTCAGTATTATTTTAAGCTAGATTAAACTCTAAAAAATTATATGTAAATCTTCAGAATTTTTAAAAATTTAGGAAACTTTTTCCAAAGATAATATAATTTTTAACTCTTTGCTGATGTAATGGCTTATACTGCTGCTAAAAAGGAAATCATATAGTGATACATTTTCTGAACTTACAATAAAAGAGGAATATGTTCCCAAAGAATTCTTTTAAAGATATGCAGCTCTTAAATTTTGCTAAAACTGCATATTTACTTTCCCTAATACTGTATTTGTGCTTATCTAAATTGAATCACAATCTTTAAAATGAAATCAATGTTTTAAATAGATTCATAAAATACCAATATTGGTGAAACTATTTATTTCATGATCCACACTACTGTGCATCAAAAAATAGAGGTAGGCTTGTGTTAATTGAAATCTACACTGATAAAGAGAAACAGCTCTTAGTCATCCAATTCTTAGACTGAGACAACCTAGCAAATAAAATACAACCTTAAAAATTACTTTCTTTGATTCAGCTGTGGCAGCTGAAAGTGAATACTCAATTCTGATAATTAAAACAACTAATCTTTTGAGTTTTTGACAACCTAAGACTATATATACAATCTATATATTGCCTCCCTCTGACACTTGTGCCATAGTGTACCAACACCCTGCAAATGCAAATAATGGGGCTTAATCACATTTAATTGGACACATCAGTTATATGGGGCACTAAGACAGATTTCAGTCTAATACTGGTATCTGAATAAATGTCTGACTATAATTTCACAATGGCTATATGAAGATTAAAAAGTTACTCAAAGGCATGGGCATAACAATACGTATTACATACAGTTCTAAGAGGGCTACTTAAAATTATTTCTATTAAAGCTAGGTAAAACATGAGTATTAACTTCAAAAGTGCAGAAATTTGTTCAGTGTTAAAGTGGGATAAACAAGTGGCATTCTCAAGTTTCTTCACTAACATTTTTCCCTCCCATTCCACCTTTCCTACTTCTAGGTCAGCCCTTAAAAGGGTCTGTTTAGATGATGCCACAGAAAATTAAAAGTACCATCTTGGAAATCGTTAAATGCCACTTAAAAAGTGACAGTCTGTCTCATACTATACTGATTTCATTCAAGCTGCATAGCTGTGTCAGACACATCCCTGCACAAGTCTTGATGAAAATCTACATCATGCAAAAAATAATTTTTACAAGCCAGCTCTCTCAGCTTGTTTACTTTCTTAGGAACACATGGCTTGAAGCAAATAAAATTTCAAACTTGTAGTCCCCGCCCCCCCTCAATGGAAAAAGAGTGCATAAGTTTAAACAAGTCAGAAAATACAAACTTAAGTAGCAAAAATAGGAAGAACTTCTCTTTCTGCTTGTCATTCCTTCAATCAGAATCTTAAAACCATTATATAAATAAAAATAATAGCCCTCTTCCACCCTCTATCATACTAAAACTGTGCTTGGAGCTCAGGAGAGAGGTGCACACCCAGTGTCATCGTCTATATCTATTATATGTGACTGATATTAACATGGTTTAATCACCTTGAAAGAAAGATCTGCTTCAAAGGTGAGAGTGACCAGTTGAAAGCAAATGAGCCATTTCTAAATAAAACAACTCACTTGCAAAAAAACAAGTATATTTTCTGGTATGTTTTGAGTGGAGACAACAGAAGATCTGTTCTATTCTTAAGATTATTATTATAAGGTACTCTCAAATGGATACCCTTCTTGTAAGCTTTCTTAACATGGTGCCAGGCACAGAGGCTTTTAGTAAGTACTACATTAATGACTGCTATTACAAGAGGGTGTAAATAAAGGTGAACCTATTAACAGTTCAAAGATAACACCTTAAAGGTTATATGTAGTTATGGGAAGCAATCATTATTGCAAGGGGAATTTATTCCCACATAATTTTATATTAATTGTTTGTGGATTCTCTATGGTGAGGTTTTAATTCCAGGGGAGGTTTTTCTTTGCACCCCGCACCCCCATACAGTGAAACATCTTCCACTAGTGCTTAGCCTGTATTTAAGTTCTGAAATTGCAACACGAGGGGAAAAGTCAAGCATATGACAACTCTGTCACAATGATTAAATGTTAATAAATGAAAGTTGACTAGAGAGTACCTACCTTTCCTTGAAACTTTAATCCAATGATTAAAAATGTGATATAAAGAAATATGTAACATGGACTACAAGCTACGTAGGTCTGGAACATGAGCCTTACACTATATTACACATTCTAATCCTATACGCAACTATCAGTAAACATCATTTTTTAAAACTTTACTACACTAAAGAATCCCACAAAGCATACATTCAAACAAGAGGCATCTAAAGATTAAAAAAATTACCCGCTGTATTTTTGTATAAAAATAATCAACATTCTCTAATGTACACAAAGCCAAAAGATAAATATCTGTGATGTCTTTAATGACATCTTTAGTCTTCTACTAGGTCAACACAATATTTTTGAAAAGAGCAGTGATAATGACAGAAACCATAGACTCTTTCCCACTTTTGCCAAATATCTATGTATGTTCCTTCAATTATTAAAACATTTTTATTGTATGATAGAAAGAAGATAAAAAAATTAAACAAATTTTTGATGTCCAGGACTATAAAGCTCTCAATGCTCACGCAACAGTTTTGTTTTGGTGTCACAATTCTGGCAGATCACTAACCGTTTAGTGAACGGTTTTACTTAAAAAATTTCCCCCCTAAAACGTTTACATACACCATCCAAGAGATCATTTGGTAAGTGCTTTGCCAAAAGCATGCAAGGGTTTAATCAGGAAAAAGGAATATGCTTCCTAGCTAGACGCAACATGTTCAACATTAGAAAAATGCCAAAGACCAAAGACATATATCTGCTACAAACTATTGCCTTGTGGCAAAGGTTATATGTACATTGGTTCATATGGTATAATCAGATTATGCCTTTTATTAGTACAGAGGAGCAGAGAGAAAAGCTAATTAATATGAATCATATCTTTTAAGAGTCAAATTATTTGTATGCTAGCCCTTATTTTATCGGCCAATTTCTAAGAGGGCTTCTTAAAATTATTTCTATTAAAACTAGGTAAAACAGCTAATCTTTGAGTTTTTGACAATCTTCGCTCTCCTTTTTTCAGTGCATACACTGGGAAAAATACTTCAGCAGAATACTGATGCTACCTGAAATACTTCCATTGTGTAATGTATCCCTCTGGGTGAAAAAGAGAATAATTTATCACTCCTGTATTAGAGTTTCTCAACCTTGGTACTACTGACACTTTGGACCATATAACTCTGTTGTGGAGGGCTGTCCTGTGCAGTGTAGGATATATATAATCCCTGTCCTCCATGTGTTAGGTAACCGATAGCTTCCCTCCCTCAACCTCTTCAACTATAACAACCAAAATGTCCCCATGGCAGCAAAACTCATCTCCAGGAGAACTATTGGTCTATATGTAAAAAACTAAGAGGAAAATGTTCTCAGCTATACCAAATTCTTGGTCAAGTTTAGAAACCAACTCTTCAGACTCCCAGATCAGTGTTATTCTTGCTAGAATGCATCCTTTTTTAAAGACAAAACAGACATTTTTTTAAAAAATGCACAATGATATCTCACTGCATATATTCCAGTCACTGGACTCCTAAATTATTTTTAAATTACCTCTAATGACAACATATGAGAAACTTATAGGGTAGAAAAATGTGTAACAAAACTGGATTAAAAGAGAAATGTAAATCATTAAATTAGTTTTAAAAGGATTCTTTATATTAATGATAAACATTACTTTTTTAAAAAGTACTATAATATGTTTCTTTGAAAAATATCATGGCCCTCTATAACAAGTCTTTCAATGTTATATGTAACCTGTAAAATTAATTTCACCAATGTTGGCTAATTATGAAAATGTATGATGAATTATTAAATCTGTAAAAGAAATGTCAGCTTTTCATGTGGAGATCCCAATGTTCTTGGCTATCCACCACAATAAATGATAATATTCTAGGCCAACCTGAGCCTTTACCTTACAAGTTTGTTTAAGAAGAATAAAACTGCTGTTATCTCAAAGTCTCATGATCTTGTTAAGATTCCTTCAGAGAGTTGATGCGTGCACAGATCTTTAGGGCAGGGCCAAGCTTGATATTCATTGCACTCATAAGATGGTCTTCTTTTAGCAAGAGAAGGGCCTGTCCATCAATCTCCTGTGCTCTAAACTCATCTGCGATATCCTGGCAGCCTGGAATTTGATCAGAGGAAGGAAGTTAGAATACACAAAAATTAGACATTACTTCTAATAGTCACAGTTATGCTCTGACTGGGTCTGAGTATGTGAAATACAGGCCGAGAAACAAATGAAATTTATTTATGGTAGTCTTGGGTTCACTTCTGAAGAAGAGAGTATTTTTTGATATTCTGAAAATAAAAATTAATCAAAATCAGGTAAAGCAACTTACTTGGTAATTCTTGTTCTAAAAATAATCCTATCTAATAAAAGAGTAATATGCAAATTAACCATCACTCTGTAACACCCACAACCCATGCCCACCAGCCAATCAGGAGCAAGTATGCAAATCAACCCAATCAATATGGCTATGGCCCTGGAGAGAGCAGGAGGAAGGCTTGGGTTTTCCCAGCGATGGAGGAAGCCAAGCTTTCTACACACCCTGCTCCCTCTCACAATCCAAGACTGCTGGCTCCCAACTGCTCACCAGCCTGCCTTCCTGATTGCCCCTAACCACTTCTGCCTGCCAGCCTGATCACCTCCTAACCACTCCCCTGCCAGTCTGATTAATGCCTAACTGCTCCCCTGCCAGCCTGTTTGCCCCTAACTGCCCTTCCCTGTGGGACTGGTCAGCCCTAACTGCTCTCCCCTGCATGCTTGGCCACCCCTAACTGCCCTCCCTTGCAGGCCTAGACCCTGCCAACTGCCCTCCCCTGCTGGCCATCTTGTGGTGGCCATCTTGTGTCCACAGGGGACAGTCATCTTGTGTGTTGGAGTGATGGTCAATCTGCATATTACTCTTTTATTAGATAGGATAGAGGATTGGTGCATGGGTGGGGGCCAGCCAGTTTGCCCTGAAGGGTGTCCTGGATCAGGGTGTCCTGGATCAGGGTGTTCCCCTGGAGTGTAGGGTGGCCTGGGTGAGGGGCCTGTGGTGGTTTGCAGGCCGGTCATGCCCCCCAGCAACCCAAGAAGAGGCCCTGGTATCTGGGATTTATTTATCTTCTACAATTAAAATTTTGTAGCCTGGAGCAGAGCTAAGCCTTCTGCTCGCACAGCCATTGAAACTTTGTTGCCTTAAGTGGAGGCCTGGGCTGGCCTGGGTTTGCACAAAGCTTGGCTTCCTCCATCACCAGGGGCAACCCAAGCCTCCCTCCTGCTCTCTCTGTGGCTGTAGCCATCTTGGTTGGGTTAATTTGCATGCTCACTCTGATTGGCTGATGGGCGTGGCTGGTGGGCATGGCCTGTGGGTATAGTGAATATATGGTCAATTTGCATATTACTTTTATTAGGATGATATTTTGGGTAACTGAAGGACTAAATGAATGAATAAAGCAATAATGAACAGAAAATAGAATCTGCTAGATAAGAGCCATCTATAAGAGTAATAGAAACACTTTCTCTGTATTTTGCTGTGTGGCCATCTTTTCTCTTGGATACTTTTTTGCCTTCTTTGTTGGTTGTATCTTTCTTGTTTTCTATAGAGCAGCCAACTTGTCAATTTCTCTAGTATCTTAATAATTTCTCAGACTTCTAAAAATTGACATTTCAAAAGTAACCTCTGCAGAATTTTTATGATTTTTCCCATTTATCATATAAAATAAATTATATAGTTAAGAGTAATTACTCACCATAGAAAAGCCCCTTTTCTTTTCCCAGAGGTTGTTCTCAAAACTGGGCAGATAAAACTGACTAATCTTGCGTCTAGTTGTGACTTCTTCTTTCTTTATATGAAAGAACTAATGTTCTTCTCTCTTCAGTCTTACTTACAAGAGCACAGGGAAGAAAAGAAGAGAGAGAAAGATAGGGTAGGACTTACTTAGATTCAGAAAATAGGAGCCATGAGAAGTAATGAGGACTATAAGAGCTACATGTGGGAATAGAAACAAGGAGCTCTCCATGAGAAAAATATATAGCATGTTCTTGTTCCTATACATTATGAGATCCCTCTTCAAGTGTCTTCTTGTAGGTGGACAATAAATGTATTAGCAAAATAATAATGAACAAAAAGTTTGGGAAATAGCATGATCAAATATGAATGCATTATCTTCAGGATTTTAGATCACAACTTTCTTAAGCCAACCCAAAAAAAGGGGGAAGGAGGATAATACACTAGTACAGAAGTTAAAAAATAAAGTGACTTGAAAAAGAAAAAAATAGAAGCAAATATGCTTCTAGAAAATCAAGAAAAATTCTAGATGCTCAAGGTGTACTGAGCTAAAGTTCTATGAGTTTCTAACATTAAAATCTCCTTTTGTAAAGCAGCTGCACCTTATAGATATGTACAAAATATATCCCAACTGTAGTAACCAGTCAGTGTAGGTGGCTTTACATCACCAGAAGCAGCTATCAGGGTGTGCACAAACGTGAACACATGGACATGGGTCCCAAGCATCCAGTCACTTTTCCAGAGAAACCCAAAATAAACTCACCCTGCACAAAAAATGTCCTTAATAAGGTTGGCGAAAAGCTATGACCTGCTATTCAATACTACAGAAAAATCAAGTCCCAATGTTAGTATTATGAAAACCAGTAAATAGTCATATTGTATATAATTCCTATACTTTATATACCTACAAAGAAACCTAATTTACTGCAGATTCAAAGATCAATAAATCCAGAATAAGTTGATCTTTGCAATTTAATTGTTTCAAGGAAGAGTTGAAGAAAATAATTGCAATTAACTGAAAACAGAAAGAATAATTTAACGCAAAAAACTTATTTGAAAATAATTTTTCTTTCTGCTAACAGCTCTGAGATTTGGATGTACTGCATACCAGCTCTATATGATCCCACTAGAATAGTGCATAAGATGATATTACACAAAGAGAAGAAAAAACTCTGGGGTTAAATGTAGGTGCCCGGATAAAAGAGGGAAGCCTTTCAACTAGAAGGAAAATGCAAAGACTTACAAAATTTACAAGCTTGTTCATTCTAAAAAAAAAAAAAACTTGGGAGTAGACTACTCAGGAAAACAAACAAACAAACAGCCCTGAATGAGCTCAAAGAGGCTCAAAAGGAAGTTTACAGAGACCAGAGAAACATAGAGTAATGAAGATAAATGCTTACTAAAAGTTGCCTTAAACTACAGGCATTTCAGATAGAAAAACTTTGAAAAAGAAGATATAAGGATCATACAAATAAGCTTGTTATTTAACCTATAAAAGTTTGGAAATACTCCCATTTAATCAGTAAAAGAAAAGCAGAGTTATATTAAGCAGACCCAAGGGATTCTTAATTATAAAGCAGTCTCCTTTTAGTAACATCTAATCTTCTCTAAACATTGGCAATAAAATTAAGTGTCTTGATGAACTCAGTAAGACAAGCATCTAAAGTTATAAGCAATAGTCATTTTTTTTTTTAACTCAAATGAAATAAGAATGAGACAAAGGAGTTAGCCTTTGTTCCAATAAAAGCAGCCAAGAGTAGCCTTGTGGCAAATGGATGCTGGAGAAAATTAGAAAGTTAGTCCTAAAAAAGCATATGAAATGACAGAGGACTCACTACTACCAATTATTTATTTGCTTGCCACCCTACTTTCTTCAGGATATGAACTAACCTTCATCCCCAAAAGAAAAGAAATACTTTCCACCAAATGAGAACCCCAGCTAACAAAAAGCTCACACACCCCATTTGGAAAACTGAGACTACTTCTGAAGATTACAGAATCAAAGTCTAGCCCAGGAGATCAGTATAAACTTTAGGGTTAAATCTCAAGCTAGATAAATTAGTCTAAAATCTAAAATTTATTTCATTAAGTATTAAAACCACGAACAATAAAGACTCGCCATCTTCTAAGACATCAGTTTTAATGCAGATTCTAAACCTACATGGTCAGCACAACTTATACGTAAGTTTTCTTAAGTGTATGCTTAAAAACCTTTCCATGGAAAATGTATCCCTCTTAAAACAATTTATTCTTTCTTTAAAAGTTACTGTATCTTTTTTTTTTTTTTAAAAAAAAAAGGAAAACCACGAAACTTATTTAGCATTTCTAAAACAAGGTATTGAAAAAATAATTTAGCCTAGTGGGTGTGGTTCAGTAGTTGAGTGTCAAACTACAAGCCAGGAGGTCTTGGTTCGATTCCCAACTTGGGGCATACAGGAGGCAGCCGATCAATTATTCTCTCTCATCATTGATGCTTCTATCTCTCTTTCTCTCTGAAATCAATAAAAATATATTTTAAAAAATAAAGAATTTAATAAAATCTCAGAGTTCTTTATATATGGTAAAATGGCTGACAAATTTTTTTTAAAGCTATAATACTGCTAAATATACTTTCTTCACTCTCATAGCACATTAGCTGAGACAGTGGCCTGCATAGAAAGATTAATTAGCAAAACTAGCTGGATTAATTTTAATAAGCTTGCAGACAACTGCAAATAGGTTTATTTTTCTGGAATGCTTATGTCAAGATAAATGGTATGATTCAGAATAAAACCAAAATGAAACAAACACTTAAAATTTTCCTTATGTTCCATATTCATAAAGCCAAAGTGAATGATATTTGTTGACTTAAATAATATATCTCTCTTAACATATGTAACCAGTGTGTAGGTTTCATCATGAGCAAAGGTGCAAATGTCTTTAGTAGCTAGCCCCTTGGAGAAAGTGGACATAAAATTACTGTCACATTAAAGAAGAAATGATAAAGAATATGCAGGTTAAGCTGATGGAAAGAATCCAAAAATGAGAGAGCAGAAAAACATAAGAAAGTTACCTCATTCTATTGGGATAGAATATCATAACTGAATGTTAGCTGTCTACTTAAAAAATCAAATTTTAGACCTGTTCTTGATATCTACTTTTTTCAAGAATCAAAGAATGTAGTTTCCTTTAAAACAAAATTTAATCATAGTTTAAAAGGTCTTGGTTAGCTTTCGAAAATGTAAAAAAAATTATAGTCTCTCTTATTTAAAAAAAAAAGGTTAAATGTTAAATTAGAAAATAAGGAGGACATTGAATGGAAAAAAAGAAGAGCAAAAGGAAGAAGTGTCTGACTCAATCTCTCTACTGACTTTTTGAGAGAAATCAGACTGAAGAGAAGAGAGCACCTTTAATACCTTCACCGGCTGAGATGTCACAGCTGAAGCAGGACTAGTCAGTTTTTATCGACTTGAGGGTATGAGAAAATACCCAGTTGTGCTGAGGGAATAAGCAAGAGGAAACATCATATTTCAATAGCAAATGCTATTTAACTAATATATGTGTACACACACAAACACACACACACACACACACTTCTCGAACCCTTTCATGCAATAGGTGCAGATGGATCTAACATCATTCCTGTGTTTGAATACACAAGAAAAACATTAAAGCCAAAATGCTGAATTACGTACCAGGCAAAGAATGAATGAAGGCCCAGACATCATCAACTGTCCATATAGAGGGCTCTGTTTGTGCAACTGGTAGCAAGTCACTGTTCTCAGGCATTTTTCTAATTCTCACTTCTCGCAGCTCACGCTCTCTTTCCCGCTCGCTCTGCCTGCGCAGACGTGTTGTCATAGCAGATGGCACAGGATCTTCATGAGAAGCCAAGTCTTCTTCTGCAGATGGATAAGTAATTGGAAGCTGGAAAATGTAGTACAAGTAAAATACAGCATTGCACTTTCCTTGCATTACTGAAAAGGGTATTGTACATTGAAGCAAGGTTTCTACAGACCTGCCTAAGGATATGTTCTCTTGCTGCCCCATCAGGGCCACTTGGACGACGGCCACGATGCCCAAGACTTTGATTATCAGGTTTACGATTCCAACGACTAAGTGCAAATTTTTTAGAACAGCTAACATTGTACCTAAGAAATTCAAGTAAAAAAAATATTAAATGATATATGGGACATGCTATTTAGTAGTTAATTATGACTTTAAAGTGAATTTGTGAATCAGCAAGTGGCATATACTTCATTAAGAACTATTAATACCTCAGAAAGTAAACCATATTGTTCAATGGATTTACTTAGGCTAACAGCAAAAATTGGCTTCTGTATATATATCTGTAAAATACATACCTCTCAATCTAATACTGAATAGGTATTGATATTTTCTCCTAATAACAGCATGATAGTGGAAAACATTCTGTAAAATAGAGAGCGCAACTGATTTTTACAGCAGCAAAGTAATTCAAGGTTCCAGGAGAAAAAGAAGTTATAAATTAACTATTTAAATGTTCATCCAAATTGGTATTTTCCCAAGTAATAACATCTGAAAAGGGATTAATAAAAATAGCTTAAAACAATAAAGACAAAATCTCAAATGGCTAGTAAAAGATTTTTCAAATATATTACTGAATTAAAGAGTAAAAATGTAAAGGTGAGATTTCAAAATTGTACAAGGAATTCATAGTTCTCACTTTTAGGAAATTTAAAAATACAGGATTCTTTGAAATTGATAGACTATCTAATATTTTTTAATAGACCTCTATATGGCATAATAACAGCTTAAAAGAGTTCTATGCCATTTATTGTTTTTAAGGCCCTAGACCAGGGGACTGGGTGCTTTTTCTATAAAAGGCCAGAGAGTAAATGTTTTAGGCTTTGTGGGCCATTCAAGTCTCTATTACAACTAGTCAACTCTGCAATTATGACATGAGAGCAGCCATACATAATAATGAATGAGCATGGCTGTGTTCCAATAAACCTTTAATTTAGAAACACTAAAATTTGAACTTCCCATAATTTTCATGTGTCACAAAATATGATTTTTTAAATTTTTTTTCCAACTATCGCTACATTTTAAAACCATCCTTAGCTCAGGGATTATACAAATATAGGCTACAGGAATGACTCTGGGCACAGTCTGCCTACCCTATTCCTAGAAAGAAGAGTGAAAAGAAATAACCTAAGAAACAAATTTCAGAAAAACTCAGAAAATCTAAGAAAAATACATGCAGTTCCTCTTTTTTACACATATACAACTGCCATTGTAATTTCATGTTTTCAAAACCCTTTGCTCTAAGATTTTGCAGAAAAATGACAAGAATAAATCCCAATTAACTTTGGTACTGGTAACGGATCTAGGATCAATATACAGATGCCAAAATAAATTTTTCTCATGTACATTTTATAAAAATATCAGAAAGTGAAAGTAAGGGGCAATATGAGGATGAACAGGCTTTCCCCCTTACCCCCCCCAAAAAATATAAAAAACAAAAAGGTGTCCTGATGGTCACCTTATTTTTTTACCCTAAACAATTTAACAAGCTTCTGCTATGTTCATTATGCTCTTCCATAGGCTCAGCTGTCGGTTTCTGATTTCCATTCTTATCAGTTGACAAAATTTCTTTCCCCACTGACTAAAGATCAGAAAAGAGAGACTACCTTTACACTTGCTATTTAGTCCCTAAATATTTAGATCTCCAGGACAGTTGTAAACAGTAGTAATTCCCCCCTGACCTAATTTATCCTCTCCCCTTTGCTCTCTCATCTGTATTTCCCTATGTTAGGACCCCTAATCTCCTAAGAGGTTCACCTAAAGGTATAATATGTGACAACTCAGCAATCATCTCTTTGAGAAGAATAATGGTAGCATTAAAACACTTGAAATGTTTCTAAAAAGTCAAGAAATTTAAAACATTCTGAAAAACAGTAGTCCTTCCCCTCAAAGTTTTCAATCATTTAGAACCATAGAGCCACTATTCTTTCCTGTGCTGTATACAAATTGGAATATTCCCAAGTTAAACAGGAGTTACATAATTTTATTAGGATTATCAATAACATAAAAGAATATCTGAGTAACATACTGTCAACTAAGAAACCAATAAAGTCATTTTGGGAGAAAAATACTTCAATAATATAAAACTTACCCTAAGTTTTATTAAGTGTATTTTAGTGGCACCACACTAAATAATATGTTCAAGCAAGAAATTCCCTAGATGTATAAAATTAAGGTCCTAAACTCTTTTTCAAATAGAGAAGAAATTTCAAATTAATCAACCTGTACATACATTTCACCTTTCATGGTAAATACCGATATTAGGATTTATTACGTTGACTGTAAACAAAAAAGTCAGACAGACACCTCTCCAGCAGAGTGGATTTATTCAAGAATAAGGAATTGCAAACCCAGTATATGCAACCGTGGTAAAATATGAAGGGTCAGACACTTCCCTTCTGCTCTTCTATTTTTCTATTCTATTTCCTCAATGAAGGAGAGGAAATGCTAATATGTAGGGGTAAAGTAAGTTAGGAAGAGTATTACAAAGTTTCCCTATTGTGCCTTGTGATCATCATTGGTCATAAGAGCTCCCCCTTCTGGCCTCTCCACTTTAAATGAGGTTCCTGTTAATGAATTTTTAGCATTATCAGAATCAGAGGTGGATTTTTATTTAATGTAAACTAAACTTGAGACTAAGATCAATGGAGATATTTTGTTATCAATACTATTTACCTCTAATATTAATATTGCAAATACATATTTAGAAAAAATAGATATTTTACTGACAATATAACAATGTAGGAAACATGGATAGCTGTCCTATTTAGAAACCTAATAGGATACATTAAAACAAAAGAAAACATTTTAAAATAAAACAAAGTAAGTCCAGGTATTTTAATATTAACAAACAAAAATCAGGTGATAAAACAAAAACTGTTTGAATACCCTGAAGACTAGTAATCTATTCACAGGAGAGATTCTCCTAAGCATAAATTCTTACCACCAGGAGATTGCTACTTCAATATTAGATTATACTGAAAAACTAACTGCAAGTGTTATGACTATATAACTTTCAATGAGCAAAATTTAATAACTGCCTACCAAAGTAGCTCCACATAATATCTACTTGATAGTATTCCTCTATATTGTAATATCTGATTTTGATTACTGATAAACTCTACAAGTTTTTTGGTTTTGTTATAGTAGTTGGTTTGTGCTTTAGGAAATTCAAAATATAAATACCTTTTGGCACATGACATAGTGCAGAATCGTTTTGACCGCAGAAATTCATTAGCATATCCCATCTTCCCACAGAATTCACACTTCAGCAACTCGCTGTCCATTTCTTCTAATGTCTCTAAATAAAAAGGAAACAGAAAAAACATCACAAAAATTTAATTGCGGCAAATTTTCATTTAGCCTCTATTTTGGTGGAATACTGCTAGTTCAGACCTTCCAGGAAACTTGAAGAAATGATCTTTGAATTTTTCTTTTCTTTCTTTCTTTTTTGATCTTTGAATTTTTCAATCACAGCCACTTTGGCAGGTCAAAGCCTCCAAAACCAACCAATTCCATAAATTCCCTCCTTGTCCTGCATTGCATAAAAATTTTATGGAGTTTACTCTATACATAGGCAATACATTTTAAAGCTTCATTTTGCTAAGAATGTAATATGTCTAAAATGTGCAAATAACTTTATTAAGCATTGTAAAAGGAATGAAGATGAATAAGACAAAGCTACTACCCTGCAGGAGGAACACTTTCAAAAAGCACCTTGTAGGATATGAATTTTAGTAGATTGTGCCATGGAGAAATACAGCATACCCTCAGGTAAAGAGTATAAAAATTTTTGAAAAATGAATTAATTTCAGATGAATATGTTAATATATTGAGGATAATTACGTCGACATCAAACATCAGAATAAGGAAAGTCTAAAGCCAAACAACTCAGATGCTCTAACTATTTAAGGAAACTCAATAAAAGTCATTTATTTAAGTCAGCTTGGAAAAAAAAATAAAGTTGGTTGTTTTGATGCTAAAATTTTAAATTACTTTCATGTATAATGAAATTTTTCCCACCCACATTCTTTTAAAAGTCAAATTAACTGATAGTATGTAAATTAACCAGTCTTATTTTTATTAATTGGCCATTAGGAATCTAGATATCTTTCCCATTATTTAATCAAATAATACATTATTTGAGAAAAATAAATAAATACTTCCAAGTAAAAATCTGTGTGGAATAAAAATCCATGTTCTGTTTCAAGCAGTGAAAGTCAAAGTTAATTAAGGGTATCTTAAGTAAAATCCACAGACCTTCAGCAATCATGTCTTCCAACTCTGTGTCAGATGAATTATCTGCATGCTTTGTATTATTCTGTAGTTCTGGCTGAACACATACAGAATTTATCACCTGATTATCCAAGAGAGGTCTTTTTTTCACAGGCTGTTCTATTAGCAAAGATGAACGACTCACCTTTAAAACAGAGAAAGGATAAAATGAAATAATCTTTTTAAAGACGTTTAGAAATAAGTTGGTTAAAAAAAACTCTTGAAGCCCAGCTCAGAGGTTGAGCGTAGACCAATGAACTAGGAAGTCAGGTTTAATTCTCGCTCAGGGCAGATACCCAGGTTGTGTGCTCAATCCCCAGTGAAGGTGTGCAGGAGGCAGCTGACAAATGATTCTTTCTCATCATTGATGTTTCTATCTCTCCCTCTCTGAAATCAATTTTTTAAAAATTTGAAAAAATAGTATCAGTGATCATTTGCTTGTCCAATTAATCTGATACAGTCATTAAGTAAATGAGAAAAATATAGACTATCAGGACATAAACACTATAGTTCAGAACATCAGCAATATGGATGCTTTAAAGTCTCTGTCAAATGGAACTTAGCATCCTAGTTTAGGCAAGTAGTTATGAAAAAGTCTTTTCTTCAAAAAAATCAGTAATATGTTTTTATTTGCCAGTTTCTTTAATTTTTTTCTGTAACAACTTTTAAGATTTTTCATATATAATGCTTTTTACCAGTATTTGTATGGTTATCTCTTCAGGATATATCATTTTTTATGTGTATTATAGAGATACAGTAAAGCAAGAAATGGGCAAAGCACATGAAGACATTTCTCTAAAGATGATATATAGATGGCTAAGAGACATATGAAAATATGGTCAATATCATTAATCATCAGGGAAATGCAAATTAAAACCACAATGAGACTTAGTGTGATGAACACATTGTAAGGTATATAAATGTAAAATCACTATATTATATACCTGAAACTAATATAATATTGCTAATATAATATTGTATACCAATTACAATTAAAATAAATAGAGATAAGTGAACTACTGTCCATGTTTTGGTGATTTCTTTACAAAAGAAAGAACAACTAGAACTCAAGTCTCCTGATTCTTAATTCAACAACCAAATCTACTATAATCATGAAAAGAAGTAGGAAAAAGCTGCAAATACTAACATTAAAATTAACAAAAAATTAAAGTATGATCAGTATACTTAGGTCATGAATAATACTTATTTTAGAACTGTTTTCAGCAAAAAGAATCCAGATAAAAAATAATTATTGATTTGCTAGTGAACCCTGAGCTAATTTAAAAAAACAGAATCTCTTCTTCTATTTAGGAATGCAGGTTAATTCTCCAATGTCTGCCACACTTGGTCAAAATAGCTTATTTAAAGTTATATATTTAATTTTAGAAAATAATCATCCATATACTTTTAAACTGTGTTCATTTCAGTTAGTATATTTAATATGCCTCAAGTAAAATTTATAAAAATTATTGCTGTTAAAAAACTATAATATTCAGTGCTGCTAAGGTTATATACTTACGGTGTGTTAATAAATTTAAGTAATATTTCCAGAAAATAATTTAGTAATAAATATAGAATCTTACAAATATACATGTAAATATAAATACATGCCAGTACTTCTAAGGAATTTATGCTAAAGAAATTATTTAAAATGTGGATAATTCATATATAAAAATATTCCTTTCAGACTATTGGAATAGTAAAAAAATGGAAATTTAAATGTCCAACAATAATGGAAGGATTACATAAATTTTGGTTGTATATAAAGTAGAATATAATGTAAACTTTCAAAATGTTTCCAAAGTACTATTAATCATATGAAAAAACTAAAGGCCCGATGCACAAAATTTGTACAAGGGCCTTGGCCCCTGCCACCGCCACCTCTGCCTCGGATCCTGCCTGCCACAGCTTTGTCTGGAAGGATGTCCGGTCTAAATAGCATATTACACTTTTATTATAGATAAGTGCTCAAAAAATACTAAGTGAAAGAAGCAAAACTCTAAATATAATTATCACCCTGATCGTATAAAAAATATATATATAAACTAAAGGCCCAGTGTATGAAATTTGTGCACAGGAGTGTTCCTCAGCTCAGCCTGCACCCTCTCCAATCTACGATCCTGCTCACAATCCAGGACTGCTGGCTCCCAACTGCTCACCTGTCTGCCTTCCTGATTGCCCCTAACCACTTCTGCCTGCCAGCCTGATCATCCCCTAACTATTCCCCTGCCAGCCTGATTGCACCTGACTGCCCTCTCCTGCAGGTCTGGTCCCCCCATAACTGCCCTCCCCTGCAGGCTTGATCACACCCAACTGCCTTCCCTTGCAGGCCTGGTCCCTCCCAACTGCCCTATCCTGCTCGTCATCTTGCGGCAACCATCTTGTGTCCACATGGGGGCAGCTATCTTTGACCGCATGGGGGCAGCCATCTTGTGTGTTGGAGTGACAGTCAACTTGCATATTACTCTTTTATTAGATAGGGTAGAGGCCTAGTGCACGAGTGGGGGCCAGCTGGTTTGCCCTGAAGGGTGAACTGGATTGGGGTGGGGACTCCCTTGAGGCGTGAGGTGGCCTGGCTGAGGGGCCTATGGTGGTTTGCAGGCTGGCCTCGGCCCTAGCAACCCAAGCAGAGGCCCTTATATCTGGGGCTGATTTATCTTCTATAATTGAAACTTTGTAGCCTTGAGCGGAGGACAGGGCTGGCCAGAATGGGCAGGAAGCTTTGCTTCCTCCATTGCTGGGGAAACCCAAGCCTTCTGCTCGCTCCATGGCTGCATCCGTCTTGGTTGGGTTAATTTACATACTCGCTTCTGATTGGCTGGTGGGCATGGGTTGTGGGAGTAGCAGAGGTACGGTCAATTTGCATATTTCTCTTTTATTAGTGTAAATGTACACACCGGTATTAGTGGGGATTTTTTTGTACTTTCCCCAAATTTACCTTTTTTTGTAGTGTAAAGTTGTAACTGTCATTAGTAATAATGATAAATAGCTATGCCTATGAAGCACCAGTTCTACACAGAATAATTTATGTTATTAATCATCTCCATTTACCAGATGAATAATATGAAGGTCAAAAAAGACTGTGTAACTTTGCACAGTCAGTATGCTGCAGAGCCAGGATTTAAACAGTGAGTAATAGAGAGAAATGACTATTCATCCACTAACTAAATCAGGATTCTTATAGATGATCCATGTTTGATACACCTTTGGTAAACTGAAAACAAAGTAACTAATTAGGCAACCAACTATTGTAATGCTGCCCATGAATCTCAAAAATCAGATGATTCAAAAACATTCAAAGTAAACTATTTTCTTTTATTTTGGCTACTTGACTTGTTTTTTGTTTATTTTCTAAGGAAAAATATTCATCTCTAGAGGGTAGCATATAAGCAATATACTGTCTAACTAGTCTCAAATTATAAGACTTTTAGTGATACTTTGAAGTGAGCATTTTAAAGCATTTAAAAAATCTGATTGAAGACTGAGGTTAAGAATAATAAAAATATATATTTGCTAATTATAAACATCCACTGGGTAATTTCAGAAGGATTAGATCATTGGGAAGTTATTATTTTCTGTACTCAAGTTAAAGTTCATCAACTAACACATTATATAAGAAACACAATTCTTGAAAAAATACACTTTAAGTGTCATTTCAGACCCCTTAAAAAGAAAAAATAGAAAAATTTATTTCATTGGAATAAACTTCCAACTATCTTTTTCTAAAAATTATAAAATTGATATATTTATATCCTTAGCTTATACATCTATATAGCTAGCATAAAATTCTATAAGTATTTAGAGTATATACATGATATATATAGAAAGATAAATTCTAGATATAAGAGTGACAGCTTTTTTTAAATAAAATTACAAGCTTTTTATTAGAGAAAAATAGACTAAATTTTAAAATATTGCATGAATTATTTTAAAAATACAAACTTGCTTATTACTTACAGGAAATGGCTCCAATCCCTCTTGAATTACAAAGCCTTCAATAACATGGGTCAAGATCTGTGGTTTAACAATGGCCTGTGGAAGTTTGTTTTCTATATTGGGGATGCTATTGGGCATAGATGTAATATTATTCCTTGTGGTAGCAGCTGGAAGTAACAGTGGAGGAGGAGGAACAGAAACATGTGAAGGATCTGAAGGAGATTTAATTACTGAAGCGCTGACTGATGCCACAGCAGGTAATTCCACTTCCTCTGAAAAAAACAAAATAAATTATTTTTTTAATGTTTAGCATTCTGCCCAGCAGGTACGGAAGACAATTTTAAAATAATCACCAATAACAATAATAGCTAATATCTGGTGCTTAAAAAGCCATTCTAACAATTTATTTATTATTTTTTATATTTCAATTGATTTTAGAGAGGAAAGGTGAGGGAGAGAGATAAACATCAATAATGAGAGAGAGTCATTTACCTGCTGCTTCCTGCACGCCCCCTACTGGGTACTGAGACTGCAACCTGGGCATGTACCCTGACCAAGAATAGAATCAAATTATGATCTCCTGTTCATAGGTTGATGTTAACCACTGAGCGACACTAGCTAGGCTAAAAACTTTATGTTTATTACCTCATTTAATCTGCATAATAACCTTATGAGATAGAAACTACTATGATCCTCATTTTACAGAAAAAGGGGGTAACTTGCTCAGTTATCATTCCAACCAAGGTTAAAAAAAACTGTCCCATGAGACATGAGTATGTTTTAGAATGTCAAATTAAGAATAATTACTGAAATTGTTGCTTTTTTCAAAAATAAATTTAAGCTACGTAGATATTAAACTTTCTTTTTCAAAAAAATTTTAAGCTGCATAGATACTGAATTTTCTTTGTTACTATTTGTATATTCCAAATGATATGAGGGAATAAAAGCACTTTGAAAGTATCCTAATATATAAAAATCCTGGGTCGTAATGTCCAGTAACAACCAAGGCTTGACCAATAGGAAGTCAGTCCTGTAGTCAGTGCTGGGTTGCCATGGCAGCCCAGCACTGACTGCTTCCGCTGCACGCATGGTGCCCCAAAACTGACTGCTGAGGGGACTGTGAAACAGGGCCAGAAAAAGACCTAAAGAGAGAAGCAGGGACTGATCCATTGCCTTTGTGGCAGCTTTTGATCAGGACTTGCCTCTTTCTTTCTCTCCCAGTCTGGTCAGCAGTCAGGCCTCCATTTCTCTCCAGGCCTCCACCAGGGTTGCTAATCAGCCCTACCTTTCTGATCAAGCCCCTTTCTTATCAGGCTCAGAGGTGCTGACTGGCATAGAAACCAACCAAGCAGAACCAAATCTGGGTGAAGGGTGAGGAACCAATGGCTGCCTAATAGGCGGAGCTTTTGACACTGACTGGCATAGAAACCGACCAATCAAAACCAAATTGGCCAGCAGAGGAGGGCAGTTGAGGACGAGATCAGGCGTGCAGGAGTGTTGTTGCGAGAGAGATCAGGCTGGAAGGGGAGGGCAGTTGGGAGCAACCAGGCCAGCAAGGAGAGGGCAGTTAGGGACAATCAGGCAGGCAAGCAGGTGAGTGGTTAGGAGCCAGCAGTCCCAGATTGCGAGAGGGATGTCCGACTGCAGGTCCCAGATTGCGAGAGGAATGTCCCACAGGGATCAGGCCTAAACCTGCAGTCAGACATTGCCCAGGGGGTCCCTGATTGGAGGGTGCAGACTGGGCTGAGGGAATCTCCCCCTCTGTGCATGAATTTCAGGCACTGGGCCACTAGTCTATATAATAAAAGTCTAAAGGGCTAACTGTCCAATTGGCCGTTCAACCAATCAAAGTGTAATATGCTAATGATAAGCTAAGGCTGCTCAACCGCTCGCTATGATGTGCACCGGTCACTGGCAGACAGTTGACCAGTCGACCAGTCACTATAACGTGCACTAACCAACAGTAGGTGAGCTTGCTGCTGAGTGAGATGGGCCGGACACACCCTGGAGCCCTCCTGTGGTCCCTCCTGAGCTGGCCAACCTCCTGCGTCCCTCCCCGGCCCTCACTGTGCACCAGTGGGGTTCCTTGGCCTGGCCTGCACCCTCTCACAATCTGGGACCCATTGAGGGATGTCGGAAAGCTGGTTTCGGCCCGATCCCACAGGCCCAGCTGAAGGACCTCACTGGTGCATGAATTTGTGGACTGGGACTCTAGTGCTTAAATAAAAATGGATCATGAAATTCATAGAATAAGTAAAGATTTTAGTGAACTATACAGGTTATATCACCTTTATTTCAATCAGTAAGGATAACTCAAATGCATGAACAAATGTTCTCTATTTTATTGTGTGTGTTTTAACTCGTCACTGGCAACATCTATGTCAATTTAAGGAATACTGTTCTCCCAGGCAATTGCAAAATGTTGGCCTGGATAACTGTAATTCCTCCCTTTCAAACTCTTGAAGACCACAATAAGATAGTCCCATCCTAGCTGGTTTGGCTCAGTGGATAGAGCATTGGCCTATGAACTGAAAAGTCCCAGGTTCAATTCCAGTCAAGGGCATATGCCCAGGTTGTGGGCTTGATCCCCAGAGGGGGACTTGCAAGAGGCAGCTGATCCATGATTCTTTCTCATCATGGATGTTTCTATCTCTCTTTCCCTCTTCCTTCCTCTCTGAAATCAGTAAATATATAAATACTAGAGACCCGGTGTATGAAATTCATGCATGATGGGGGAGGTTGTCCTTCAGCCCAGCCTGCTCCCTTTCCAATCTGGGACCCCTTGAGGGATGTCTGACTGCCCGTTTAGGCCCTACCTGGATCGGGCCTAAACGGGCAGTTGGACATTCCTCTCACAATCCAGGACTACTGGCTCCCAAATGCTCACCTGCCTGCCTTCTTGATTGCCCCTAACTGCTTCTGCTGCCAGCCTAATCACACCTTAACCACTCCCCTGCCAGCCTGATTGATGCCTAATTGCTCCCTTGCCAGCCTGTTTGCCACTAACTGCCCTCTCTTGCAGGCCTGGTCACCCTAACTGCCCTCCCTTGCAGGCCTGGTCCCTCCCAACTGCCCTTCTCTGCAGGCCCGGTCACCCCCAACTTCCCTCCTTTACCGGCCTTCCTGCAGGCTTGATCACCCCCAACTGCCTCCCTTGCAGGCCTGGTCCCTCCTAACTTCCCTCCCCTGCTGGCCTGGTCACCCACAACTGCCCTCCCTTGCAGGCCTGGTCCCTCCCAAATGCCCTTCTCTGCTGGCCATCTTGTGGTGGCCATCTTGTGTCCACATGGGGGCAGGATCTTTTTTTTTTTTTAATATATTTTATTGATTTTTTACAGAGAGAAAGCGAGAGGGATAGAGTTAGAAACATTGATGAGAGAGAGACATTGAATAGCCGCCCCCTACTGGGGATGTGCCCACAACCAGGATACATGCTCTTGACCAGAATCAAACCCGGGACCTTTCAGTCCGTAGGCCGACACTCTATCCACTGAGCCAAACCGGTTTCGGCAGGGGGCAGGATCTTTTGATCACATGGGGGCAGTCATCTTGTGTGTTGGAGTGATGGTCAATCTGCATATTACTCTTTTATTAGATAGGATAGAGGCGTGGTGCATGAGTGGTGGCCAGCTGGTTTGCCCTGAAAGATGTCCTGGATCAGGGTGGGTGTTCCCTTGGAGCATGGAATAGCCTGGGCAAGGGGCCTGTGGTGGTTTGCAGGCCAGCCATGCCCCCCGGTGACCCAAGCAGAGGCCCTGGTATCTGGAATTTATTTATCTTCTACAATTGAAACTTTAGCCTGGAGCGGAGCCAAGCCTTCTGCTTGCACAGCCATTTAAACTTTGTTGCCTTAAGTGGAGGTCTGGCCAGTCAGGGAGTAGTTTGGCTTCTTCCATTACCAGGGGCAACCCAAGCCTCCCTGCTGCTCGCTCTCTGGCCATAGCCATCTTGGTTGGGTTAATTTGCATACTTGCTCTTATTGACTGGTGGGCATGGCTGGTGGGTATAGCAGAGGTATGGTCAATTTGCTTATTACTCTTTTATTAGATAGGATAGTCCCACCAGCCTGTGATGGAGACTCTACCTACCCATCCATTCAATAGCACTGAAAATTAAACTGCTTGTTTGGAAGTGGAAAAACAGAAACAGCTGATAGCAAGGAATTATCAGTGAATACAGATATCTGAGAAAAATTAAAAAGAGCAGAGATTTATGAAAACTGATTCTAGATGGAAACAAGTCCCTCTATTTTTCAGGTTAGTTTATTCCATGATTTGATGAGAGTTATTCTAAATATCATCCTTGCTTGCTTTTTCCCTCATATACTAAAAAAGAAAAAGTATGAAGTAAATTATAGGAAGATTCAAAAGTCTACATTATATTTTAGACAATACAGCCAGAGGGAAAGGCTTGACAGAATCTTAGACTATATCCCTTGCCTAATGTGTGAAGATATATTTGTGTTCCAATATTTAAAATTTTTCACAATTTCCTTTGAATACCATTAGTGATACTTTTCATGTAATCTAATTACAGTCACAATGCAAGGTAACAAAGTTTCAAACACTTTTAAAAGATTTATTCAGTCTAAATCACAAGCAATTATGAGGAATGCCAGATACAACTTATAACACTTTGTGATTTAGGGAAAGTATAATTTAAATCTTTTGATAGAACTTTGATTTATTCCAATTTTTAAGATAGAAATTGCTTGACATATGAATCTGAATGATCATATCAAACACATCTGTACAAACCAATAAAAATTAGAAAGCTACAATGTGTTTTTCATTTGAGTGGTTCCTTATCAGTTGTTTTGTTTCTCTTAAAAAAAACACTTAATTCTTATCTGTTTTGCTGTAATTAATTACACAAATTAGTTTAATACCATCTGTAGTGAAAAAAACAACTTTCCCATTACTGACATTAAACTAATAGAAAATTCCCCCAATCGAGGTATTTCCTTACCTAACAAAGGATGGTCAGAAGTCAAATCTTCCCCTCTCCCCACAGTTATAGCTGCTGGAGACAACGTGGGTGGCGGCGGGGTTCTGTCCATGCGGACACATTCATCTGATTCTTCCGGCATTTCTTCTTCACACATATCTTCCACTTGGTAAACCTGAAACAACAAACCATACTGTCTTAAAAGGTTGCTAAAAATACTTTTAATAAGGTGTTTCTAATTTAATTTTAACAAAATAAATTCCAAGGATTTTGAATTTAAAAACAAGGAAAATGACTAGTAGCTTGAAAAGAAAACTTTAAAAATAAAGTTTTGGAAATGTTTGCCTAAATATTTTGTAAACATATCACTAAAAGCAAGTTGTGAATCAGTATCTAGGTTACAAATGAATAAGGTTTCCAAAAAGGTAACAGGCAAGTCAGTACATATTTTTAATTTTGAGAATTAAAAGAAATGTTTTGATTTTCTATAGTCAATTTTGGTAATTTACTATTGTTTCTGTTAACTTGTAATTGTGATAAATCAAAAAAAATACTATTTTTCACAAGCACACTAAGTAAGTCTCCAAAATGACACACAATATAACAGGAAGTGTATTGCCAAAGGACTACATCCCAGGCTCTTTATTATATTTATGTCAAAAATTAAATTATGAAAATACCTGAGTACCCACAGAAAGGTATACATGCAATTACATCTGTCTTTAATCTTCTGATCTACTCAAGATTCTAATGATTTTTTTATAAGCAAACTAGAGGCCTGCTGCATGAATTCATGCACCATTGGGGTCTTCGGCTTGGCCTGCGGAATTGGGCTGAAACTGACTCCCGACATCCCCTGAGGCGTCCCAGATTGCGAGAGGGTGAAGGCCAGCCGGAGGGACCCCACTGGTGCATGATCCGGGTCAGGGAGGGATGTGGGGGGTTGGCCAGCCAGGGAGGGAACCCTCATCTCGCTCAGTCCCAATCAGCCAGACCCCAGCAGCAGTTGGAGCATCTGCCCCCTGGTCGTCAGTGCGCATCATAGTGAGCAATTGAGTGGCCTTAGCGTAATATATTATGCTTTGATTGGTTGAATGGCTGACTGGACGACTGGACAGTTAGCATATTAGGCTTTTATTATATAGGATATCAGGTAAACAGAAAAATATCTGTCCTGAAATAGTATACACACATATACCATCCTAACCCATTTGAGACAATAATTTTAGTTATTTAATATTATTATAATTACAAAAGAAAGTTATTTTATTATTATTACTTTTTTATATTTTTATTGATTTCAGAGAGGAAGGGAGAAAGAAGGAAAGAGAGAGAGAGAAACATCAATGATAAGAGAGAATCATTGATCGGCTGCTTCCTGCATGTCTCCTACTGGGGATCAAGTCCACAACCCAGGCATGTCCCCTTGATTGGAATCGAACTGTGACCCTTCAGTCCGCAGGCTGATGCACTATCCACTGAGCCAACGCAGCTAGAGCCAGAGAAAAGTTTTTAAGTTATTAACTTCCTTGTTATTCAATGGCAAAGATTATAGTTTAACAGGGATTCCAAGCACTCAGCGAAAGAACCATTCATATAACAAAATATATATCTTTTTAATTTCAATAACTTTACTACTGAATTTTCAAAGTCCACTTCTAGAGATTGACACAGGTGCTTTAATTTGTCAGCATTATTTATTTAACCATTGTAAAAGACTATGGATTTTTTTAAAAAGCCACAAAGCAGTTCATCTCTCTCTTTTATGTCTAAAGTTTATTTCTTACTAGTAAGTTTACAAAGGTTGTGAGTTTTTAAGATTATTTAACCAAACTGATTAAAAATTCTAATAAATGTTAAAACAAAAACCTTTCATCATTAACAAAATATTTAAGTGATAGCTAATATTGTACGTATTTTTAATCAAACTATTGATAAAGTTTGATTTTAAGTACATAAAATTAAATGTAAAAATGATCAAGATTTCTGAAACTAGAATAAGCCAGATATCATAAAAAGGACTATAAAGTTTCATCCATAAAGCGATATTTAACAACAGATATAGTTTTCTGTATTTCTCTTAAATTAATTTTCCAAGACTCTACTAGTAAATCTTTTGCCTTAAATTTTTAAAAATCCTATTGTTACTAATAAATTTATATCAAATATTATATCCAGCACTGTGATCTGAATCAGCTACTAAGTAGGCAACATTTTTCAAGTATTTGCTCACAACTCTGCAAACAGAAACCTGTTTCACCAACAGATATCTTGCCTCATGTCTGGATTCTTAGAAGTGAAAGTAGTTGTTTAGTATAGTACAGTGTGCAATAATGATAGCTGCTAATATCTGTACATAATATATTTTTTAATGATAATAATATCCAATACAGGGGAAGTCATACCAAAAAAAAAAGTCCTGAGGTTAAAGGAAAGAAAACAACCAAGAGTTGAGGGGTATCTGCTGCAGTAGTGATTACCTTAATTTGCTAGAGTGGTGGGATGTTGATTCAGAAGTAATTAAACAAGTATTGATTTATCTATCAGTTCAATTTTATCTGTGTAGCATTCCTTTCTTAGCTATTTCTTTTCCTCCAAATATCATTATCTTTTTTTAAAATGCTAAACTCTCTTTAATATTAATGCTATAACAAGTTTCAAACACCTACTACAATACCTTTTAAGGAATCAAAGTTTGATCATGTATAAAACTCTGATTTTTAAAAAGTGAGAGTTGTAAAGGATAAAAAGAGGCATACCACAAATAACATTTTCTGAAATAATCCATCAAAGAATACTATAAAATACTTTTTCATTCATTATAGGTCAACCTAAATATGTATTCTTCCAACTTGCACATGTAAAGGCAAAATAAATTAATGAATAAGAAAAGTAGATAAAAGCACATCTGTCGTAGACATCTGGCACCATCAGCATAAAACAATACATAATGGCAACAACTGAAATAATGAATAAAGCAAAGAAATGGAGGTTTTTCTGATAAGATCATTAGAAAACTGCACATCATAATTTCTGTTTATCTCAAAACTATTCTAAAACTAGCAATGCCTGCCAAACTTACCTCAATAAGGTGCATTAGTGTCCATCTGTCTCCCTTTCCTAGCGAAACTATGGACTATTGAATAGCCCTAAATTGTCTATTCTCACCACATAAAAAAAACTTTACAAATATATCTCTTTAAAAAAATACTGACTTGACCGGCCAGGTAGCTCAGTGGTGGAACGTTGACTTATGAACCAGGTCAGGATTTGGTTCCTGGTCAGGGTATATGCCTGGGTTGTGGGCTCAGTTCCCTGTGTGGAGCATGAAGGAGGTAGCCAGCCAATCAATAATTCTTTCTCATCACTGACGTTTCTATCTCTCCCTCTCTTTTCCTCTCTGAAATTAATAAAAATATATATATTTTAAAAACATAATGACTTTACTTTGATAATTTACACTTTCAAAATTTGAAATCTTTTAAGAAGTAAATATAGCTCTGTACCTTTAAATATTCAAAACAATTGGGAAATTATGAAGACAGGTATACTTTGTGAAGAAATATATTTTTTAAAATATGTCTTTGTTGCTTTAAGAGAGGAAGGGAAAGGGAAAGAGAGGTAGAAACATCAATGATGAGAGAGAATCATTAATTGGCTACCTCCTGTACATCCACCAATGGGGATCAAGCTTTCAATCCAGGCTTGTGCCCTTGACTGGAATCGAACCTAGGACCCTTCAGTCCGCAGGCTAATGTTCTATCCACTGTGCCAAACTAGCCAGAGTGTGAAGAAATATTTGAGGAAAAAAATATTTGATCAAAGATAATAAAAGAAACATACAGCAAATTAATAAATAGGCTATGGTACTCACAGAAAAGTGTAAGAAAGATAATAGGGAAATATCAGTAGTATGAGCATACCGGTGACAGCAGAGAAAGTTAACGTTTTCACACACAAACAGACACACACACACACACACCCTTCCAAAAATGAGATAACATAAATTTAAAACAAATTTTTTGAAAAGAGATCAGGAAATAACAAATTAAGAGCATAAATATTTTTAGCTTTAAGTGTTATGTTTTTCATATTTCATTCCCAAATATATTCCTCCAAAGTTTACTTTAACAAAAACAATTAGAAAAGTGTAAAGTATATAAAGAAATTTTATTTTCTACTTGTTAAAAACAAATTCACTGAAATAGTAAAAATATAAATTTAAATTAAATTTGATTTCTTTGAAGATACTACACACTTCGAAACCTGTGTTTTTGTTACAATATCCATTGTAAACTCTCCAAAATTCCATTAAAAGAAGATATAGACATGATGATTGAATGGCAAACTTATTTCTAGATGCCCATTGTTGTTTCTGTCAAGTTCTATCTATCTATATATATATATACATAAAAGCCTAAGCAACTGAATGACCAAATGACTGGTTGACCAGTTGCTTATAACATGCACTGACCACCAGGAGCTGCCCCCTGGTGGTCAGTGTGCTCCCACAGTGGGAGCGCCATTCAGCTGACTGACAAGCTTCTGACACCAGGCTCACAGCTTGTGAGCACAGCTGCAGCAGCGCAAGCCTCTCCCACCTCCACAGCAGTGTGCTACCAAGTGGCAGTGGCAGCAGGCACAGCTGGGCTGGTATGAGCGGGAGCGGTGCAGTGCCCAGCCCCACTACTACACCCCTCCAGGCAGTCCAACAACCCCCAAGGGATCCCAGATTGCAAGAGGGAGCAGGCTAGGCTGAGGGACCCTACCAGTGTACAAATTCGTGCACCAGGCCTCTAGTTCTTAATAAAAGTGGATATGAAATGGAATTCAATCTTTTTATGCCTATTAATGACAATAAGGAATCCATAAATTAGCATCCTGAGGATCAAAATGTTTCCCATTAAGGAACAGACTTTGAAACCTTTTTCTTTCTGAGCAAATGGTTACAGGTCTTTTAAGTGAAAAAGTCCCTTCAGAGAGGTCTTTATGTAAAGATATAAACCTCCTTTTGGGAAGACTGTTTTCTTCAGTTATAAGTTAATTATGAATTTGACCATTCTGCCTAAAAATTTTAAGACCTTATTCAATTTTTACTGTAAATTATTTTATAAATTTAAAAAATCCTTTATAAAATTTTTAAAGAAAAACATTTTTCAAGACAATTTTCTTTCTAGACAACATGAACCATTTTTAGAGGTTTAGTCTGATAAATTTCACCACAATCTCAATTACTCAAAATTTCTACTCCCCCCAATGGATTTTTTTCCATCTTCAGTATTCAATTTATCCACTGAGATTTTTCCAGGGTTTTTAATGAGAAATATTTTCCCTTAGTAGAAATTTAAAAATCAGAAGTTTAATAATTCTGATAGTCTACAGTTAATTTTTTATAAAGTTATATTCTTTCCTAGAATAAATGTTTTTACAATTTTAATTACAACATATAATTTAATAAAAAGAATTGTATCATACAAGCATACTCCATCTTGAAATAAAAGCTTCTAAAGAAAGGCCGAGGACTTCAGAATGCATACAACCAAAAAGGTTAGCTACATAAGCCATACGTTTAAGAACATACAAGCCAACAGAAGGGATCTATGAAGGATAATCACCTTAAGAGAAAAAACTTTGTGCAGATGACACTGGTTCAAATGTATTCCCTTGGGGAAAAAAAATCAACTCTGTAAAGATAGCAGATGGATTTGTTTAAATAGTAATAAAATTAACAAGGGACTTTAATAACCATCACATATTATCAGGCATGCAACCATACAACAAACTGCTTTTTTTTTTGTCCATACAGTATGTTTATCAGAAATTGACAGATGTAAATTTCCAGCTTTTAAAACTTACAGGCATGTAGCTCTAGCAATAAACATAATATAGGAGAAAATTGTGTTTACTTTCAGTTCAGCAAGAAAGTCAAATAGCTTCCAAGGGCTTACCACTGGTGGATCAACAGGTGCTGGTGGTTGTACTTGTAGGTTTACCGCAACAGTTTGTGGTGGAGGAAGAGTCTGAAATGGCAACTGGACCAAAGCTTCTGCAGCTGGAAGCTCCTCTTCTGACACCAAAGCATTCTGTACCAAAACCTGGCCCTGGGATAGAATTTCAGGCTGCACTTGTAAAGACTGCATAGACTGTAAGGGTAGTGGTGGAATCTGAGCTGGAGGAGATGTTGACATCTGTGGAGGGGTTGCAATTGGGATTGGAGAGGACTGCAGGGCTGAATATTGCTGATGTGATGCTGGAGACACAATCTGCTGACCTGGGGACACCAAGGCGGACTGCTGAACGGGGCCAATGTGTACAACAGGGGAAGCTGAAAGTGGAAGATGGGATGGAAGATTCAGCTGTGCTGTTGGCTGCACCTGATTAGCAGTGGACTGTTGCAAGTTTGTCCCCGGTTGGAGAGCTGATGACATAAGAGGGTGTGGCTGAATAAGTGCTTGTGGATGAATAATTATGGTAGGAGACTGACTTGGTGAATGCGGTGGTGGAGGAGACACCACCACTGACTGCTGTGCTGACTGTGACTGGCTAGGAGACATTGTTAAAGGAGGGGGATGACTCTGAATTGGTGAACAATGCTGTGACTGGGCATTACTGGGAGCTGGAGGAAGGCCATGGTTTTGGAGTGGTATACAGTGCTGGGATGGGGGTGGATCTTGAGTTGGATTTTGGAGTGTAATTGGCTGCATTTGCTGCTGCTGCTGTTGTAATATCAGCTGATGATGGGAAACCTTGGGAGGTGGCGAATGAAGAGGAATCTGTTGATGCTTTATTAGAGGATGAGGCTGAATTGGAGGATATGAAGCTGTGAGAGAAAAAAATGACAATTAGTATTTATTTTTAAAATATAACTGAAATTTTAAATAAATTTAAAGAAGGAAAATTTTTACATCAGAAAGCTACTAAAAGTCTTCCAGATAAGAGTGACTTAAAAATGTAATGACAAACAATTTTTCCTTGGAAAACTATAAATTTCATAAAATAAGCGGCACTGTGATAAAACTGCCTAAAACAATTAATTTATAAATCTGAATCTATACATGATTTATTCTTATTAAATTGTATAGGTCCCCAGAAACTCTATATTAACTTTTAACAACATCATCCACTTAAATTCCTTCTTTGGGGAGAAGAGGAGTATCACTGAATAAGTATAATATATATATAAAGATAACCTCAAAATCATAAAAATGCAATATTAAAATCCATAAAATAAAAGTATCATCCTTTCTAATCTGTGTCTAAACATTCTTCCAACTAATCACCAATGTAATCACTTAGAAAGCTTCCCAAATAAGTTACCAGATTGAGCCAAGATGAAAGAGTTGGTATTATTTGACCAAGAAAGAGAAAATGTTTTACAGGAAAAGATAATTCAATTAAGCAAAACAGATGTGTAACTCCTAGAGCACAGTCAAATAATCATTGTTAAAGAAATTAAACTCTAGGGACCCTTCCAAATCTAGGAGAGCACTAGTTTTGCTTGTAGAGAAAATGAGGCAATAAAAAAAATTCATACTGTCTAAATAAAAAATCTTGTTTTACTTCTCTGCTGCCACCCCCCCAAAAAACAAGCAAATACACACATACATACACACACACACACACACACACACACACACACACACAAAACCCTACAGTAATCTATAAATGATAGTACTAGTTTTCTCTACAAAGGAGCTACTCACAACAGCGACAATACAGATAAAGAATTAACAAAATCAAGTATCCTCATCATTATGCCTCTTTTACATACTGGTGTATATATTTACAAAGAAGAAACTGCTGGTGAAATCCACTATCTAAATAAGAATGGAAACTGGGCTGAAACCGGTTTGGCTCAGTGGATAGAGCATCGGCCTGGGGACTGAAGGGTCCCAGGTTCAATTCAGGTAAAGGGCATGTGCATTGGTTGCGGGCACATCCCCAGTGGAGGGCATGCAGGAGGCGGCTGATCGATGTCTCTCTCTCATTGATGTTTCTGGCTTTCTGTCCCTTTCCCTTCCTCTCTGTGAAAAATCAATAAAATATATTTTAAAAAAATGGAAACTGGGTTCACTATATATAAACATATAATAATTATGTATCAAAGCTGAAACTAATATAATACTATATGCTAACTGTAACTGAAAATAAGTGTTAAAAAAAACTGGGTTCGTTAGAAAAGGTGAACTAAAAAGGTGGCTTAATATTAATATCATGTAAAAATTAAAACAGATCTAAAGATAGGGCAAAAATTTTTTTCCTAATTTCAGAAGGTGAAGATAAAGAAACATCTTGCATCTATTTTTATATCAGCCACATTTGTGACAAAGGCCTTATAAAAACTTCTAACAACTTTTCTTTTTAAACATTTCTGAATTTGGTGGGATTTTAAATTTTTTGAGATCCTTTAAGAAAATTAACATCTGGAGGAGAATCCAAGATGGCGGCATAGGTAAACACCTACACTGCTGCCTCGCACAACAATTTCAAAACTACAACTAAAAGACAGAACGGACATCATCCAGAACCACAGGAAAGCTGGCTGAGTGGAAGTTCTACAGCGAGAGGGAAGGAGAGGGGCTCACGGAGACCCAGAGGAGCTGTAAAAAGCTGAGGTACGGAGACACGCACGCGGAGAGAGCGGGTGCCCGAGTACCTGGCTGGCTTTCTCTGGCGGGAGGAAAACGGAGACTCCCAAAGGCATTGAACCCCTTCTCTTACGACACTAAACCCCAGATCCAGCCGAAACTCATACGGGGGGAGTTTGGACTGTGAAAAGGGAGAAGTGCCTGGAAACCTAGGGGAGTCGCAAAAGATCAGAGGGCTGGTGGTGGCGCGCACAGCACTGCGCGAAGGACAGATTGCTGATTGTGCCGCTGGCTTTCGCGAGTGGGCGGGAGACAGACCCTCCCAACTGTGCCATTTCTGACTCTACTAAGCCCCAGTTTCGGGCGAAACCCTGGGGACCTAGACTCGTGTGGTCCTGGTGCGCAGGGGAGCCGGAAAGGTAGCGGTTAGAGGCACTGCAGGCACGCACGCACAAAGACCGCTCCAGCCATTACCCAGTCACGTGAGACTCAGGGGCCGTGGAGGGCGGGACCGACTGGAAGGCAAGGCGGTCCCTGAAGCCCTGAGACTCCACCCCTCCCAAACTCAACGGAGGCTTCTTCGGTTTTGCACGACTGGTTTCATAAGGCTGAATTCAACACAGAAGTTTCCCCGACATAGGGAAAATGCCGAGACAAGGGAAGGGAGTACAAACAAAAGAAATGGAGGGAAAAAAATGACTGGATATAGAGTTCAAAACCATGCTTATAAGGTTTTTCAAGAATATGCTAGAAAAGATGGATAAATTTATCAAGTCCCAAGAGGAGATGAAAAAGGACATACTAGAGATACAAAAGAGCCAACTAGAGATGGTAAAGGTCCAACTAAAGATGAAAAAGGACCAACTAAAAATTAAACATTCACTGACTGAAATAAAAAATATTATACAGAGTCCTAACAGCAGACTAGAGAAAGGCAAGAATCAAGTCAAAAATTTGAAATATAAAGAAGCAGAAAACACTCAACTGGAAAAGCAAGAAGAGAAAAGAATCCAAAAATGTGAAGATAATGTAAGGAGACTCTGGGACAGCTTCAAACGTACCAACATCAGAATTGTGGGAGTGCCAGAAGAGAGAGAGCAAGATACTGAAAACCTATTTAAAGAAATAATGACTGAAAACTTCCCACATCTGGTGAAAGAAATAGACTTACACGTCCAGGAAGCACACAGAACCCCATATAAAAGGAATCCAAAGAGGACTACACCAAGACACATCATAATTAAAATACCAAGAGCAAAAGACAAAGAGAGAATATTAAAAGCAGCAAGAGAAAAACAGTTCATTACCTACAAGGGAGCACCCATACGACTGTCAGCTGATTTCTCAACAGAAACGATGCAGGCCAGATGGGAGTGGCAAGAAATATTCAACGTGATGAATAGCAAGAACCTACAACCAAGAATAATCTATCCAGCAAAACTATCATTCAGAATTGAAGGGCAGATAAAGAGCTTCACAGATAAGAAAAAGCTAAAGGAGTTCATCAACTCCAAACCAGTATTATGTGAAATGCTGAAAGGTACTCTTTAAGAAGAGGAAGAAGAAAAAGATTAAAGTCAAAAAATTATGAACGGAGAATCCAAGATGGCGGCATAGGTAAACACCTATACTGCTGCCTCGCACAACAATTTCAAAACTACAACTAAAAGACAGAACGGACATCATCCAGAACCACACGAAAGCTGGCTGAGTGGAAGTTCTACAACTAGAGGGAAAGAGAGGGGCTCACAGAGACCCAGAGGAGCTGCAAAAAGCTGAGGTACGGAGACGCGCGCTGAGAGAGCGGGTGCCAGAGTACCTGGCTGGCTTTCTCTGGCGGGAGGGAGACGGAGACTCCCAACGGCATTGAACCCCTTCTCTTACGACACTAAACCCCAGATCCAGCCGAAACTCATACGGGGGGAGTTTGGACTGTGAAAAGGGAGAGGTGCACGGAAATTTAGGGGAGTTGCAAAGGATCGGAGGTCTGGTCGCGCACGGCACCACGTGGAGGACGGATTGCTGATTGTGCCGCTGGCTTTCGCGAGTGGGCGGGAGACAGACCCTCCCAACTGCGCCGCTTCTGAGTCCACTGGGCCCCTGTTTTGGGCGAAACCCTGGGGACCTAGACTCGTGTGGTCCTGGTTCGCAGGGGAGCCGGAAAGGCAGCGGTTGGAGGCGCTGCGGGTGCGCGCGCACAAGGACCGCTCCAGCCATTACCCAGTCACGTGAGACTCAGGGGCCGTGGAGGGCGGGGCCGACTGGAAGGCAAGGCGGTCCCTTAAGCCCTGAGACTCCACCCTCCCAAGCTCAGCAGAGGCTTCTGCGGCTGAATCCAGCACAGAAGTTTCCCCGGCACAGTGAAAATGCCGAGACAAGGGAAGGGATTACAAGCAAAAGAAATGGAGGAAAAAAAACGACTGGATATAGAGTTCAAAACCACGCTTATAAGGTTTTGCAAGAATATGCTAGAAAAGATGGATAAATTTAGTGAGACCCAAGAGAAGATAATAAATACACTGACTGAAATGAATACTATTACACAGAGTATGTTAGTACTGCTGTTAGGCAGACTAGAGAAAGGCAAGGATCAAGTAAAAAATTTGAAATATAAAGAAGCAGGAAACATTCAACTGGAAAAGCAAGAAGAGAAAAGAATCCAAAAATGTGAAGATAATGTAAGGAGCCTCTGGGACAGCTTCAAGCGTACCAACATCAGAATTGTGGGGGTGCCAGAAGAAGAGAGAGAGCAAGATACTGAAAACCTGTTTAAAGAAATAATGACTGAAAACTTCCCACATCTGGTAAAAGAAATAGACTTACAAGTCGAGGAAGCACACAGAACCCCAAAGAAAAGGAACCCAAAGAGGACTACACCAAGACACATCATAATTAAAATGCCAAGAGCAAAAGAGAAAGAGAGAATATTAAAAGCAGCAAGAGAAAAACAGTTTATTACCTACAAGGGAGCACCCATACGACTGTCAGCTGATTTCTCAACAGAAACGATGCAGGCCAGACGGGAGTGGCAAGAAATATTCAACGTGATGAACAGCAAGAACCTACAACCAAGAATAATCTATCCAGCAAAGCTATCATTCAGAATTGAAGGGCAGATAAAGACCTTCACAGAGAAGAAAAAGCTAAAGGAGTTCATCAACTCCAAACCAGTATTATATGAAATGCTGAAAGGTACCCTTTTAGAAGAGGAAGAAGAAAAAGGTAAAAGACAAAAAATTATGAACAACAAATACACATCTGTCAACAAGTGAATCTAAAAATTAAGTGAATTAAAAATCTGATCAACAGAATAAACTGGTGAATATAATAGAATCAGGAGCACAGAAAGGGAGTAGACTGATAATTCTCAGGAGGACAAAAATCATAAAGCATCAAACAGACTGTGAAATTATAGCAGAAAGATTAAAGTTAGGTGAGGTAAATAAGTGATCAATCAAAGGACTTGTATGCATGCTTATAAACATAACCAATGATCACAGACACTGGGGGGTCGGGGTACGCCTGGGAGGGAGGGGGGGCAATGGGGAGATATGTATAAAAAATTAATAAAAATTAATTTAAAAAAAAAAAAAATTATGAACAACAAATACATATCTATCAACAAGTGAATCTAAAAATTAAGTGAATTAAAAATTTGATCAACAGAATAAACTGGTGAATATACTAGAATCAGGAGCATTGAAAGGGAGTGGACTGATAATTCTCAGGGGGAAAGGGGTGAGGGGTATACAGGGAGAGACTGTACAAAAATCATACACCTATGGATGAGGTCAACGGGAGGGAGGGAAGGGTGGGAGCTGGGTGGAGGGGTGCTATGGAGGGGAAAAAAGAAAAACAAATGTAATAATCTGAATAATAAAGATTGAATTTAAAAAAATTAACATCTGGTTAACATCTCAAAAAGATATTTAGAAGGTCCAACAAATACCCATGAATTTTTTAAATGAAAATTAAAATTCATCTAACAAAATAATTTTCATCTAACTAGATTGGCATTTCAAACTAAGACTGAAAATTGTCAACACTTTATAAATGTACTGATACTCTATGAGTATTCAATAAAATTTGGATATCTATAGAGTACATTTCTTCCAAGGGGCTCAAGGTACTTACACATTGCTCATTGTACTAAAAATAAGTGCCTAAGAAGTAGATAGGTATTATTCCCCTTTTACAGATTAAAAAAATAAAGTGTTTGCAAACATAACAGCAAAGGTCCATTTTAATTCAATTTTAAGTTATAAAATTTAGCATATTCTTTAAGAATAATGGATATTGTATTCATAAAAATGAAAATTCCTTCTGTGTTCTAGAAATAATTTTTTTTTTATATTCCAGAGTTGATAATTCAACAGATTAATAGTCTATCCTTTAACCTAGGTCCATGATCAGCAAACTGTGGCTTGTGAGCCACATGCGGCTCTTTGATCCCTTGAATGTGGCTCTTCCACAAAATACCACAGCCTGGGTGAGTTTATTTTGAAGAAGTGGCAATAAGAAGAAGTTTAAGTTTAAAAAATTTTGCTCTCAAAAGAAATTTCAATTGTTGTACTGTTAATATTTGGTTCTGTTGACTAATGAGTTTGCCGACCATTGATCTAGGTTAAATTTTTATTTGATAAGAAATCAAAGTGAATCTATTATATTGTCCATAAATCCAACTAACAAACACACCTATTACAGAATAATTATGAGGGTATCTGAAACAATACTTCTGTGCAAGAAAAGCACTAGTGCTCTGGAAAATCATATAATGCTTATTTTTTTCTGGTTTTAATAAACACTTTATTGTCAGGGTAGCATTATACTTGGAGAATTTATGATTAGTATAATCTCTCACTTATGTAGTAGAACTCTATTATAAATAATGTATTACTGTAAATTCCCTTCCCCTCTTCCCCCCGTGCCAAATAGTTACAACAACCCCATGAGGTAGATAGGGTACTACACTAATCCAATATGGCACAGGGTGAAGAAATTTTGAGCATTAAGTGACTTGCCTGAAATCACCAAGGACCCATATTTCTAACTAAGTCTGGATACCTGTTATGGACCGAATGTTTGTGTCCCACAAAATTCATGTGTTAAAGCCCTAATCCTCATATGACAATTTGGTGATGGGACCACTAAGGAATTAAGGTTAAATGAGGTCAGAAAAGTGGGACCCTAACCTAAGACAATTAGTGCCCTTATAAGAAAATACCCCAGAGGGCTAACTATCCTCTCTACTAGTGCTCAGATGAAAGGCCATGTGAGAATGCAGCTAGAAGGCAGCTATCTGCAATAGAGGAAGAGCTCTCACCAAAAACTAAACACTGCCAGATCTTGATTTTGGGCTTTCAAGCCTTTAGAACTATTGTTTAAAACACCCAGTCTAGAATCAATCAGGGGGAAAAAAATGTCAGCAGAAGAGACAGACATGCACTGAGCCTTGTCCCTGAGAAGACAGAAAGAACAGCTGAGGGTCGCACTGGGAGTGTTTGTTGGCAAGTTAAGGGACAGCTATACCACAGGAGAAGGTAGAGGAATGCTGGATGGGTCTCCCCTGACTGGGCAGCCCTCATTGCTGCTGGATTTTCTCCTGGAGTCACCAGCTTGGATGTGGAGAATGTGCATCTTTAAGGGAAAAGTGGGTGCTATGGGAAGCCTGAAAATCTACAACTACGAACCCCAGAACACCAGTCCTGAGTAGGCACAAACTCTCAGACTCAGAGGAGCTCTACACTCCATATGGAAAGGTCAGAGTTTTCACATGACAAAGAGAGAGAGAACTATATAACTAGACAACTGGAGAAAAGAAACCATGAAGAGACAAAGAAACAGCCCACATATGAAAGAAAAGCAGGCATCACCAGAAAAGGAAGTAAATGAAATGGAGGCAAGCAAACTGCCAGAGAAAGAATTCAGAGAAATGGTCATAAGGTGGCTGAAAAGAATGAAAAACAAATTGACAATATGAGTAAGAACCAAGAGGAAAAGAAGAACCATTGAGAAATGAAAAATGACATTGCTGCTGTAAAGAACTCAATAGAAAGCATCAAAAGTAGACTAGAAGAAGCAGAGGACCACATCAGTGAACTAGAAGACAAGGTAGGAGAAAAAAAGTACAGTAGAGCAGCTTCTAGAAAAAAAAATTAAAAAGCAGAAGAGCCTAAAGGAACTTTGGGACAACACAAAACAAAACAACATCTGTATAATAGGGGTTCCAAAAGGAGAGGAAACTGAGCAAAGAATAGAAAACCTATTTGAAGAATTAATTCTTATTTATTAAGAATTAATAAACTTCCCAAATATAGGGAAGAAAAAACGCACACAAATCCAAGAAGCTCACAGAGTCCCAAGCAAAATGAACCCCAAAAGACAAACAACAAGGCACATATTTAAACTGGCAAACACCAACGACAAAGAAAGAATCTTAAAAGCGGCCAGAGAGAGACAGAAAGTTACCTACAAAAGAACCCCCATCAGACTAGCGACTGATTTCTCCACAGAAACTCATCAGGCCAGAAGGGAATGGAATGAAATATACAAAGTCATGCAAAGGAAGGTTCTGAATCCAAGAATACTGTATTCAGCAAGGTTATCAATCAAAATTGAAGGTGAAATCAGGAGTTTCACAGACACAAAAGGACTAAGGAAATTTATTACCACCAAACCAGCAATGCAAGAAAGGCTAAAGGATCTGCTATAAAAAAAAAAAAAACATGAAGCGAAGAAGGAACACAGGAGTAAAGAATAAAAATGGCTACAAATAAGTACCTATCAATAATAACTTTAAATGTAAATGGATTAAATGCCCCACTTCAAAAGATATAGGGTAATGGACTGGATAAGAAAACATGACCCATATATCTGCTGTCTACAAAAAACCCACCTCAGAAAAAACAACACACACAGACTAGGGTGAAGAGATAGAAAAAGGTTTTTCAGATGAATGGAAATGAAGAAAAATCTGGGGTAGCAATACTTATATCTGACAAATTAGATCTCAAAGTGAAGGCCATAACAAGAGATAAGGAAGGCCACTTCATAATACTAAAAGGAGCAATCTAACAAGAAGAAATAACTCTGGTAAACATATATGTACCCAATACAGGAGCACCCAAATACATAAAAAAACTCTTGGAGGATATCAAGGGAGAAATTGACAGCAATACAATAATAGTAGGAGACTTTAATACCCTACTATCACCACTGAATTAATCCTCTAAACAAAAAAATTAGCAAAGAAACATCAATCCTAAATGACTCAAAAGAGCAGATGCAATTAATTGACATCTTCAGAACATTTCACCTCAAAGCCACAGAATGCACATTCTTCTCAGGTGCACATGGGTCATTTTCAAAGATAGACCATATGTTGGGTCATAGGCAAAGTCTCTTCAAATTCAAGAAGCTAGAAATCATATAAAGCATGTTCTTAGATTACAGTAGAATAAAACTGGAAATAAACTACAATAAAAACAATCCAAAGAAATCAAAGACATGGAGACTAAAAAGCATGCTATTAAACAATGACTGGGTTTCCAGAGAGATCAAAGAAGAAATAAAAAACATCATGGCAACAAATGGCAATGAAAACACAACAATCCAAAATCTATGGGAGACAGCGAAAGTAGTCTTGAGAGGGAAGTTCATAGCTCTACAAGCCTACTGCAAAAAACAAGAAACAATGGTAATAAATTACAACTCAAAGAGTTAGAAAGAGAGCAACAAGAAAAGCTCAGTGTAAGCAGAAGGAAGGAAATGATAGAGATCAGAGTGGAGATAAACGACTTAGAGACCAAAGAAACAATTCAAAGATCAACAAAACCAGGAGCTGATTCTTTGAAAGGATAAACAAGATTGATGAACCTCTAGCTATGCTCACCACGAAGCAAAGAGAGAAGATCCAAATAAACAAAATCGGAAATGAAAGAGGTGAAATAACAACAGGCCCCACTGAATTACAAAGGATTGTGAAAAAATTACTATGAACAACTCTATAGCAACAAACTGGACAACCTGGAAGAAATGGACATATTCCTAGAAAAATATAACCTTCCAAAACTCCATTAGGAAGAATCTAAACATCTCAATAGACCAATAACTATGCAAGAAATTGAAGCAGTCATCAAAAAAGATGCCAGTGAACAAAAGCCTGGGGCCAGATGGCTACACAGGGGAGTTTTACCAAATAGTCAAGGAAGAATTAAAACCTATCTTCCTCAGACTATTCCAAAAAATTCAAGAAGAAGGAACACTTTTAAGCTTCTTTTATGAAGCCAGCATCACCCTGATACCAAAACCAGATAAAGACAACACAACGAAAGAGAATTAGAGGCCAATATCCCTCATGACCATAGATGCCAAATTCCTCAACAAAACTCTAGCAAATCGGATCCTGCAGTACATCAGAAAGATCATACACCATGACCAAGTAGGATTTATCCCAGGAATGCAAGGATGGTACAATATCCGCAAATCAATAAATATGATACATCACATAAACAAATTGATAGATAAAGATTCATATGGAACAAAAAAAGATCCCGAATAGCCACAGCAATCCTGAGAAAGAAGAAAGTAGGTGGGATCTAAATACCAAATTTCAAGCTGTATTACAAAGCCACTGTTCTCAAAACAGCCTGGTACTGGCACAAGAACAGACATATAGATCAAGGGAATAGAATAGAGAATCCAGATATCAACCCAAACTACTATGCTCAATTAATATTTGACAAAGGAGGCATACAATGGAGTCAAGACAGTCTCTTTAATAAATGGTGTTGGGAAAATTGGACAGATACATGCAAAAAATGAACCAACTTACACCATGCACAAAAACAAATTCAAAAAGAGTACAGGACTTAAACATAAGATGGGAAACCATAAAAATACTACAGGAATCCACAGGCAGCACAATCTCAGACATATGCCAAAGGAACTTTTTCACTGATAATTCTCCAAGGGCAATGGAAGCTAAAGAGAAAATAAGCAAATGGGACTACATCAAAATAAAAAGCTTTTGTACAGCAAAAGAAACCATCAACAAAACAATAAGAGAGCCCACTTTATGGGAGAACATATTTGCAAATGTTACCACTGATAAAGGTTTAATCTCCAACATCTACAGGCAACTTATACAACTTAATAAAAGGAAGATATATGATCCAATCAAAAAATGGGCAACGGATCTAAATAGAATCTTTTCAAAAGAAGACAGAGGAAGGCCAAGAGACACATGAAAACATGCTCAAAGTCACTAATTACCTGAGAGATGCAAATCAAAACAACAATGGGATATCATCTCACACCTGTCAAAATGACTATCATCAACAAATCAACAAATGACAAGTGTTGGCGAGGATGCAGAGAAAAAGGAACCCTTGAGCACTGTTGGTGGGAATGCAGACTAGTGCAGCCATTGTGAAGAACAATATGGAATTTCCTCAAAAAAACTAAAAATGGAACTCCCATTTGACCCAGTAATCCCACTCCTAGGAATATATCCTAAGAAACTAGAAAACACCAATCTGAAAGGATATATGCACCCCTAGGTTCATAGCAGCACAATTTAAAATAGCTAAGATTTGGAAACAGCCTAAATGCCTGTCAGCAGATGACTGGATCAGAAAACTATGGTACATCTACACAATGGAATACTATGCTGCCATCAAAAAAAGGAATTCTTACTATTTGCCGCAACCTGGAGAGCATTATGCTAAGTGAAATAAGCCAGTCAATGAAAGGAAAATACCACATGATCTCACTCATTTATGGATAATAAAGAACATTATAAACTCATGAACAAAAAGATAGATACAGAGGCAGTAAAGCATCAAACAGACTGTCAAATTACAGCGGGAAAGTTAGGGAGAGGTGGAGGAGATAAGAGATTAACTGAAGGACTTGTATGCATGCATATAAGCATAACCAATGGACACAAGACACTGGGGGGTGAGGCCATGCATGGGAGTGGGGTGAGGGGAGGGGCAATGGGAAGATATGTACACATGTACTACATTAATAAAGAAAATGAGGGAAAATAATATAAATAAGATAAAACACCAGTCTATGGTATTTTTTTTTTTTATGGCAGCCTGAACAGACTAACACAGGCTTTTCATTATACACTGAACTAATGTCTGAAAAAAAAAAAAAGGGTATATGGGGGGAGGTCAATGGATGCAAAAGAAGACATATGTAATACTATAGGTAATATTTTAAACAAACAAACAAAGGTATATATATTTTTTCCAACTAGACTAATTTCATAAAAGCTCTAAAAAACTACTATAAAAAAACTTGAGCTCTAATATTGTTAAGGTTAATTTCCAGACATTTGCCTTATTTTATATAATAAAAATAGAATTATTAACTATCAAGTGGGAATTCCTCATTCAAGAAGACATGAAGAAAACCAAATTTTAGCACCCTAAAAAATACATACAATGAAGCAATAACTTTGTCCATTTAATAATTAGTAAACTATACTACACTGGAACACAGATTCTTTTAGTATTTGAAAGTTACCTGTAGGAACAAGCATTTTATTAATTGAGGAAAAGGATAAATTACCAATCCAAGAATCTCCCAAAATATAGCTTCGCTTCAGACTAACTTCCCACCAGCAAGAGCAGGAAAACTAAAAGGCTAGAAAATACAGCTTTCATCAGAAGATATGAATTGCTTTGAATAACCACAATGTAAGGCTTGAATAAATTTTAACAACTATATAATTTGGTAGCTGCAAAAGTTTATATATATTAGGATGTTCCATTTGGTTTTGTTTCTAATTGACAATACCACAGAATACTAGGTTAATACACATAGCACCTGAATTTGGAATTGCAATTCTTCCAAGACTCTGATGGTTTTAGCTTACTAGTCTCCTCCATGCCTACATAAAATACTGGCCATCAGAGGAAGACAACTACAAGGATATTATTGCACTACCAGTGAAAGGGGGAAGAGTAAGTTTCTAGTCAACTTAGAAACAGGTAGTGAGAATTTAGCGAGACTGGAAATCTAAAAGTAGAGCTCCCTGCTTGATCTAACCCTGAAAATGTTCCTACCTTTCTCTGAAGGTAACAGTTTCTTTGGGAGGGAATTAAACTATCTTCCAGTATCATCTATCAAAACTGTAAGAATTACTGGAAATTGTCCCACAAGCAGTCATTCCAAGTACAGTAGGTCACTGCTAATCTTCATTGTCTCTTAACAACACTAGCCGGAGAGGCTGGTTTGAAGTTGAGAATCCCTGGACAATCTTACTAATAAAAGAGTCGCATGCTAATTAGACCGGGAGACATTCCAGTCAACCATCCAGACGTCCTTCCTGACAAAGCCAGCTGGGTGAAGCTACCTGGTAGCAGTCCCAGGCGCCAACCAGGGAGACAAAGAAGCTGCCTTTCCTGTGGTCCCGGGGGAAATGGAGAAGCTGCTCGCCCATCTAGGGTCTGGGCACCAGTGCCTGAGGCTGGCTGCAGCCTGGGAGACAGAGAAGCCACCCGCCCTGTGGTCCTGGGTGCCAGCACTTGCACTGGTTGTGGCCTGGGAGACAGAGAAGCCACCCCATGGTCCTGGGCTGCAGCCAGCAGGAGAAGCCACCCGCCTCACAGACCCGGGTACCAGCACCTGTGGCCCAGGCAAAGGCACCTGCCCACTGTCCCCTGCAGTTGCAGCCAGCCCAGGCAAAGCTGGCCCAGGTCCTGGCCTGTGGCCGGCCAGAGGGAGGAAAGCCTGAGTCCTGGGTGTTTGCAGCCAGCTGGAGAAGGGAATCCGGGTTCCAGGTGCAGGGCGAAGGCAGAGGTGGTTAAAGGAGATCAAGCCAGCAAGAAAGCAGTTAGGAGCAATCAGGCTGGCAGACAGATGTGGTTAGGGGCAATCAGGCAGGTGAGGGGTTAGGAGCCAGTGGTCCTTGATTGTGAGAGCGATGCAGACCGGGCTGAGGGACACCTCCCCATGCACGAATTTCGTGCACCAGGCCACTAGTCCTATATAATAATCCTATATAATAAAAGGCTAATATGCAAATCAACCAAACGGAGGAAGGACCAGTTACTATGATGTGCATTACCCACCAGGGGGGCAGCCGCTTAATGCAGGAGCTGCCCCATGGTGGTCAATGTGCTCTCAAGCTCATGGCTGGTAAGCACAGCAGTGGTGGGAGCCACTCCCATCTCCATAGCAGCGCCAAGGACCCCTCAGGGGATGTCCATCTACTGGCTTAGGACACAGCCCAGGCTGAGGGACCACCCCCCTTCAGTGCATGAATGTCATGCATCAGGCCTCTAGTACAATATAAAAATCCTAATATCAATCCATAAAGAGAGCAGAACCTGTTACACAGATGTTTATTAAAAAACAATTCACACCTAACTATACTATGAATAAACTTATTAATTTATACATTATAACAAAGTCTGTACTTATCTAAAGATTTAGATTTAAGAATTCTAAGCAGTGATATCTAACTAACAAAAATGGAAAAAACTGCTATAATGTCCAATGATTGAAACAGGAAAAATATCAACTATTAATCCAACAAATATTTATTGTCTATCTACTGCATAGAATGAGATATATATATATATATATATATATAAATATATATATATATATATATGCCTAAGTGACCATTAAGATGGAGTGACTGGTCACTATGACATGCACTGATCACCAGGGAGCAGATGCTCAACACAGGAGCTGCCCCCAGCCCACAGGCCCCAATTTCTAATGGGGCCTGCCGGCCAACCTCCTGGTCCCTCCCCCGCACCAGCAGACCCCTGGGCTGGGATAGGGAACCAGGGTGGGTGGTGGTGGACGCAGCCCCTTTCCAGAGGGGCTGAGGGCCAGCTCCCTCCGTGGGGCCAGCGGCCAACCTCCTGGGTCCTGTCCCCATCTCTCCCCCGGGCTAGCAGGCCCTGATCAACCTGCTGCCTGCCTGCCTGCCACAGTGACGGTTGGCCCCTCCCCCCTGCCAGCCAACCTCCCGGTCCCTCCCCCACTCAGCAGGTTCTGATCACCCGTTCAGGGCCAGGCCCTTGTCTGGGACAGGGAACTGGGGGTAGGCAGTGGCAAACACAGACAGCAAATGAAGGAGGAGGGGAAGAGGCAGGGAACCATGTGGTGGCAGTGTGCGGACAGGGAGGGGAGGAGGAGGCACAGAACCTGACCAGCCCTAATCGCACCACACCCATGCATGAATTTTGTGCACTGGGCCTCTAGTATATAAGATAAAAGGATGAAAAGGTGAATCTGAAAAAAAGATTAAAAGAAACAATAAATGTAAAGTGCCTGAAATACAAGTGCTCAATATTATTATCCTACCTTCAAAGGGCTTACCACCTACTATAAAAGAAAAAGTGCCATAAAAAGGCATAAAACTGCTATACAAATTCAAAGTAATGAGAGAGTTCTAACAAAAGGAATCAAATAATTCCAACAGTTTGAGATTAGGTGATTTAGAGAACAGAGGAATCTTAAAAGGAGAAATAGGGGCCCAGATTAAAAAAAAAGAGAGAGAGAGAGAAATAGGTTTAGGTGGAGTAAATGCAGACTTCAGTAGTGTAAAATAAATCTTTAGAAAGCAACACAGTTATAAAAGGACAGAAAGAAGTTGCTTGCCTGATGAGGTTGGATAAAAGAATTTTTTTTAAAAATAAAACATGTGAGGTGTCTAACGCAGTATCTTTCCTCCTCTCTCTCTCTCTCTCTCTCTCTCTCTCTCTCTCTCTCTCTCTCTCTCTCACACACACACACACACACACACACTTTTAATAAATAATAATTATACTAGTATAAAAACATATGCATATATATTAAGGTTAGAAAGACCTAAGTATGCTGGAGAAGCAAAGGAAAAATATCCAGCATGAGAAAGAAAAAAGATGCAATAACAACTATGACAGGTCAGGAGCTGGTAAAAATGATGCAATCAATGACACAAGCAAATAGTGCTAACTTTAAAGAGGAAAGCAGATAATTCCTTATCTTATTAGAAGTGAAGAAAGCTCAACATTGACAGATTCTGAGATGAGTAGAAGAGATGGTAAGAAAACTCACTCGAGATGGCCCCACCATTTTCAGCATGAGAACCGTAAAGCAAGATTATTTGTTGTAGATAGCAGGAGTGCACATGGTATTCAAAGTTCGATGAGAATGAAAATAACTTAGTTGACTCCCTGACATCTTCCTCTTAAAGATGAAATCCAAAATGGAAAAAAGCAACATAGTAAAGAAAGTAATTGTGTATAATCTTATTTTTGGAAAGTGATAAGTTCCTCCCACTGATGAGAATTTTAAACAAAAACAATAAATACTTTTTTAATTTTGTTCCACTAAAGCAATGGTCGGCACACTGCGGCTCAAGAGCCACATGGAGCTCGAGAGCCGCGGTCTGCCGCTCTGTTGACTAATGAGTTAGCCAACCACTGCACTAAAGCATATTAAATGAACTACACACAAATCTTGTTTCTAAAGCTAAAAGGTTTTATTGCTATAGTAGGATACTAGCACATAATGAAGATGTTAATCAAATGTCAACTCACCCCACAAAATTCATTTTATTATTATAATTTGTTTTAGCTATTGGGCTCTTTTGATTTTTCTTCTTTCAAACTACAATATTAAAATGTAGGGGTTTTTTACTTATGAAATTCGCATTATAAAATGCTTTAAAGTTATCATTCTTATTCAAGTAATGGACATCTTTTGTTTTTCTCTGCCTGCTAAGAAAATGAATAATGCAACTATTTTTAACAAAAGTTTTATCCCACCTGGTGCTATTAACTGGTGAATACTTGATGTCCGGGTGACAGCTGTGCTTCGTGATTCCAGACTTGGACTTTCTCCTTTTCTAACACTTTCTGGAGAAGGATCTCGTTGGCTGATTTTAGAACTGGTTACTGTTGTTTTGTTATGACAAATTGTCAATGACTGAGTTTGACCAGTGCTTTTTGGTGGACCATTCTGTGAGCTAGATAACACACCCAACTTCTGGCTGCGTAACGTTAAATTCTGAACCTAAAGAACCACATAACAAAAAATAGGGATGAAACAGATGGTATTAATTCATGTGGTAATCATTACATTATAGTAATAATGACAATATATTTATATTATGCTTTTCATAAAGCTCCAAGCACTTGAAATAACTGATCAATCTTGTAAGAAAAGGGAGTTATTATTCTAAGTAATCAAATCTTAAGTACTAAGTGAATTTTTAAAAAAAGACATTAAGGGCAAGAATCATTAAGAACTCAATAAAAAGGGAATATATATATGAACTTTGAACTACGAGTAAATTACTATGCAACATACTGCATATGCTAATCTTGTACTAGTAAGAAAACGAATTCAGCATCTACCCCACTATAATAATTATGAAAATCATTTCCCATTAACTCCTTTTTAAAGATGTTTGTTGTATGTTGTTGCTGTTGTATGAAACACTCACTTGCCTTTGAGAACTAGATCTCATGAACTGAAAAGATTGTGACAGCTCTTATCTATACCTAGTGCTATTCTAAATATACTCCCAGTGTGCATGGTGGCAAGGATAATCCAATTATACTCACATGAAGTTTATAACGTTTCTAAATAGCAGGCAGAATATGCCTCTCCAATAGCTGTCAAAATTTTTGCCTATCGAATACATTTATGCTAGTACTAGCCCTGGGAGGGAAACTAAAGTAAAAGAGATTATAAAGTAACAAAGCAAATGATATATTGCGCTTCATAAATATTCTTCATTTTCATGGGTGTTCTATCTCTACAACTATATTATTAACTAATGCTCAAAGGCTATACATTATCTTAGATCCAGGTGCCAAATGCAGTGATCAATCAGCCAATAGCAGGTGCTAAACAAATGTTTCAGGGCAGGTGAGGTTTTCATCAGTTCTATTCTAAGCTATTGAAAGAATCTTCTAAGTGAGACCATATGGAGTATCTTCTCTGATTTTTGTCAAATATTTCATAGCAAATAAGTGGACTAAAACTACTTTTTTAAAAAAAATATATTTTATTGATTGTTTTTTACAGAGAGGAAGGGAGAGAGATAGAAAAGTCAGAAACATCGATGAGAGACATCGATCAGCCGCCTCCTGCACACCCCACAGTGGAGATGTGCCCGCAACCAAGGTACATGCCCCCGACTGGAATCGAACCCGGGACCTTTCAGTCCGCAAGCCGACTCTCTATCCACGGAGCCAAACCAGTCTTGGCTAAAACTACTTTATTATTGAAATGTAAAGCAAAAAATAAAATGTGCTAAAATCCAAGTTTCTCAAAGTCAAGGCCCAAATCACTTCAAGCCCCATTTTCCACTATTCCAGTCCATCATACTCATATTCTAGCCATACTGTTCTACTTGCCCTTTTCCAAACTCCCTTGCACTTCCTTTATTTATAGTCCTCGCTCAAGCTCCTCTTGACTCAAATGCCATTCTTCCCCAATGCTCCTTCAAGGTCCACTAAAAATCCCAAAGAATCCTCCCTAAAGCCCCTGATTAGAAATAATTTCTTCTCTCCTATCTAATGCTTTTCTCATGGAATTTGGATCATATTGGCCTACAGCACTGCCTAATGTTTATGTTATTTTAGAATTACTCTTGTGTCTGTGAAATATGGAGGCTCTGATTGGCAGGCTCCCATCTCTGACATTCATGTTTGTACTCCCACAGTTCTGTATTGCAAACATGACAGAAGCTCCAGAGTCGGAGGTATTTTTCTGTATCTGATTCTGAAATATATATTACACATATATATTAAATATATATTACATTTTTTCTTTTAGCTCTATTCATAGTTTTCTTAGGCTAACATTAACATGTTCATATTTTACTTTAAAAAAATCTCAACAAATATCTAGTGATATTTATTTTAAAAATTTGAAAAATTTCCTTCAAATGAAAAGTATATATATTTACAATGTAAATGAAGATTTGACTCAATGAAAGAATGAAGCAGTCCGTTTCTATAAAATATTACACTCTTTTCTTCCAAATTTTCTTTTGTTTTTCTGGAATACTGAAATTTAATGCAAAAAATAAAATGTGCATTTTATATATTACATATACAGAAGACTGGTGCATGAAAATTAATACACTGGAGTGGGGGTCCCTCAGCACTGCCTGCCCCCTCTCACAGTCTGGGAGCCCTCAGGGGTGAGAGGCGACCTGGTGATAGGGGAAGTCAATGTCCCATCACACCTCTGCTACTGCCACTGCCGGCAGCACAAGCCTCGGCTGACCCTGGTTACCTGAGCCTCGGGCAGCCCTGAGTGGCTGGGCAGCCGACATCTGAGACTTGCCTGCGCTTCGGGCCAACCATGGGCTGCTGGATAGCCACCATCCAAAGCTTGCCTGCATCTTAGGCAAGCCCTGGGTGGCTGGAGGGCTGAGGGAACTGGGGGACTCTAAAAGCAGGTGTGCAGAGCAGCCGGGCCTGCCTGGGGGTGGGCCTGGCTTTCCCACATGCCTGCCGCCCCAGGAAGGCTGAAGGGACTGGGTGCCACCATCTTGTGGCTGTGGGCACTGCCATCTTTGAGGGTGTGGCAGTCAATTACATATTTCCTCCTTATTGGCTGTGGGTGCTGGGGATAGTCAATTAGCATATTCCCTCCTTACTGGCTGTGGGCACCACCATCTTTGTGATGGTGTTAGTGTCAATTAGCATATTCTCTTTATTATTTATATGAATAGATAAATTTTAGACTATGGCTATAATACCTATCTGTGGTCATTTTGGCTTAAATATTACATTTTAAACTATAAACTGTACTTCTAAATTATATTACAAAGTTAATTTAGCTATTGATAGGAAGATCACATATTCAGATTTCCTTGACAGAGCCTCACTTTTGCAGAAAACACACTCTTTCTAAATAAAGAAAATCAGTGTACTCTGAAGTTCAACTTTTATTTCATCTAAATGAAAACTATGATCAAATTATGGAAATTTTTCTGTCTTTTAAAAAATTCTAAATTTCATGTGAAGTATTTTTGCTAATTTCACACCTTACATTTTTATAGTGGATTACCTAAATACTCTCACACCAATTGTTTTAAGAAATATTTTGTGAATTACAGCAGCATCCCTTCTTTGCAGATGAGGAAACTAAGAGTTAATATCACACTGGCAGCAACACAGCGGAGTTTCTAGATTTTAAATCCAAAGAGCTGTTTTCTTCTCAATTCTCACAGCATTCCCCAGATAACCATGGTAAATAAGATTTCTTACTATTCTACAAACATATTTTTAGTTCTATGATACCTTTCTGAAAAAAAAAAAAAGGTGGGGAGAAGGGATAGAACATTTAAAGGAGTAAATAACAGTAAAATATTCTGAATTTCTTATTTTTTTAATTAAATCTTTATTATTCAGATTATTACATTTGTTTCTCTTTTTTCCCCTCCATAGCTCCCCTCCACCCATTTCCCACCCCTCACTCTACCCTTACCTCCTTCCCATTGACCTCATCCATGGGTGTATGATTTTTGTCCAGTCTCTCCCTGTCCACCCCTCACCCCTTTCCCCCTGAGAATTATCAGTCCACTCCCTTTCTGTGCTCCTGATTCTATTATATTCACCAGTTTATTCTATTCATCAAATTTTTAATTCACTTAATTTTTAGATTCACTTGTTATAGATATATATTTGTTGTTCATAATTTTTATCTTTTACCTTTTTCTTCTTCCTCTTCTAAAAGAGTACCTTTCAGCATTTCATGTAATACTGGTTTGGAGTTGATGAACTCCTTTAGCTTTTTCTTATCTGTGAAGCTCTTTATCTGCCCTTCAATTCTGAATGATAGCTTTGCTAGATAGAATATTCTTGGTTGTAGGTTCTTGCCATTCATCACGTTGAATATTTCTTGCCACTCCCATCTGGCCTGCATAGTTTCTGCTGAGAAATCAGCTGACAGCCGCATGGGTGCTCCCTTGTGGGTAATGAACTGTTTTTTCTCTTGCTGTTTTTAATATTCTCTCTTTTTCTTTTGCTCTTGGTATTTTAATTATGATGTGTCTTGATGTAGTCCTCTTTGGATTCCTTTTTATGGGGTTCTGTGTGCTTCCTGGACTTGTTAGTCTATTTGTTTTACCAGATGTGGGAAGTTTTCAGTCATTATTTCTTTAAATAGGTTTTCAGTCTCTTGCTCTCTCTTCTCCTGGCACCCCACAGTTCTGATGTTGGTACACTTGAAGCTGTCCCAGAGGCTTCTTACATTATCTTCACATTTTTGGATTCTTCTCTCTTCTTGCTTTTCCAGTTGAGTGTTTTCTGATTCTTTATATTTCAAATTTTTTACTTGATTCTTGCCTTACTCTAGTCTGCTGTTAGGTCTCTGTATATTATTTATTTCAGTCAGTGTATGTTTAATTTCTAGTTGGTCCTTTTCCATCTCTAGTTGGTTCTTTTCCATCTCTAGTTGGTTATTTTTCATCTCCTCTTGGGTCTCGCTAACTTTATCCAACTTTTCTAGGATATTCTTGAAAAACCTTGTAAGCGTGGTTTTGAACTCTCTATCCAGTCGTTTGTTCTCCTCCATTTCTTTTGTTTGTGATCCCTTCCCTTGTCTCAGCATTTTCACTATGCCGGGAGAACTTCTGTGTTGGATTCAGCCTTATGATACCAGACTTGCAAAACTGCAAAAGCCTCTCTGTTGACCTTGGGATTGGTGGAGTCTCAGGGCTTAATGGACTACCTTGCCTTCCAGTCGGCCCCACCCTCCACAGCCCCCGAGTCTCATGTGACTGGGTAATCGCTGGAGTGGTCCCTGTGCGCACATGCGCTCTCACTCAGTGTCTCTAGACTGCTGCCTTTCTGTCTCCCCTGCGCTCCGGGACCATATGAGTCTGGGTCCCCAGGGTTTCGCCCGAAACTGGAGTTTAGTGGGGTTAGAAGTGACACAGTTGGGAGAGTCTGTCTCCTGCCCACTTGTGAAAGCCAGCAGCACAATCAGCAGTTGGTCTTCTGCACGCAGTGCTGTGTGTGCCACCAGACTTCTGCCCTTTGCGACTCCCCTAAATTTCCGTGCACTTCTCCCTTTTCATAGTCCAAACTCCCTCCGTATTAGTTTCAGCTAGACCTGGAGTTTAGTGTGGTAGAATAAGGGGTTCAATGCAGTCGGGAGTCTCCGTCTCCCTTCTGCCAGAGAAAACCAGCCAGGTACTCCGGCACCCGCGCGCGTCTCCATACCTCAGCTTTTTGCAGCTCCTCTGGGTCTCTGTGAGCCCCTCTCTTTCCTTCTAGTTGTAGAATTTCCACTCAGCCAGGTTTCCTGTGGTTCTGGATGATGTCTATTCTGTCTTTAGTTGTAGTTTTGAAATTGTTGTGTGATGCAGTAGTGTAAGTGTTTACCTATGCCGCCATCTTGGATTCCTCTCTTATTTTTTTCTTAGTATTCTATAAATCAATTTTAATACTAAGAAAAAATGAACTATTATGCTGACTTCTATCACTTAAAAGAATACTAAAATAAAATTTCAAATTTGGTAGTTCTCAATTACTAATTATTTTAAAAAGTGAAAATATAAGCTCTAAAATTAACAAAGTGAAGCACAAATTTTTCAAAACTAAGAGTCCTCAACTTGAGGAAAGTTACCATTGGAATATTCTAAGTATTAGCACCACTTACCACTTCCAGTCTCCCTCACTGCCATTTCAAAAGCACAGAAAATAAAAACAAAGCCTCATACCTATGTCACATCAAACTGAAGCCACTTTTGTAAATTACTATGTTCATTATACTATTAAAGACACTGTAGTATGTTTTCTCCATGAGAACACCCAAGACAGACTGTGCTCTAGAAAACATGTTAGTTATATTTTCCTAAGTCATTTATTTTGCCTTGAAAACTGTAAATCTTTTAGACCAGTGGTTCTCAACCTTTCTAATGCCGCGACCCTTTAAGACAGCTCCTCATGTGGTGGTGACCCACAACCATAAAATTATTTCCATTGCTACTTCATAACTGTAATTTTGCTACTGTTATGAACTGTAATGTAAATATCTGATATGCAGGATGTATTTTCATTGTTACAAATTGAACATAATTAAAGCATAGGGATTAATCACAAAAACAATATGTGATTATATATTGTGAAATATTTATTTCTAATTACAAATAAATGAAATTTTGTCTTGAATCGTGGTGTAGCATGGGTAACAGTCTTAATATGACAACAGTAAATTACATTGCTACATTTTGCTACATCGAGGAGCGGTGTGTTGGTTCCTAAGACCATGGGAAATAGGTGTTTTCCAATAGTCTTAGGCGACCCCTGTGAAAGGGTCGTTCGACCCCCAAAGGGGTCTCGACCCGCAGGTTGAGAACCGCTGTTTTAGACAGTTGTGTTTCTCTCTACTATTAGCTACTTCAAAGCTAAGTACCAAATTTACGACTTGTCTTCAGGCAATACATAACAAAAATAGTAATTAGTGGCATGTGATAACTAATATGACAGGCAGAATACTAAGTATTTTACAATTATGTCTCATGTATTCCTTATAACAACTCTGAGCTATCATTTCTAGTTTACAGTGAAGAAACTGAGGCATTGAAAAGGTAATAATAAAAGCTGTTTAGTGAGTGCTAACTATGAATGAAACATTTTTGTTTTTTATTTATTAACATATTTAATCCTCACCTCAAACCTATAAAATAAGCATTATAATTATTTTGTAAATATTTATTTTATTTTATATTGTTGAAGCTGGAGCAAGAAATTAAGACTATCCAATAAGTGGTTGAACCCAGAGAATCTAGCTTCAGAGTCCAAACTTATACACTGTGCTATATTATGACCTTGTCCAAAATCAATTAACTAGCATGTGACAAAGCTAGCAACTGTTGCTGAAATCAGAATTTGAACCCAGGTCTTCCTGTTCCCCCACTTTCAAACAAAGGTACTAATGAGTGCCCATAATGTTCTAGACCAGTGGTTCCCAACCTTTCTAATGCCTCGACCATTTAATACAGTTCCTCGTGTTGTGGTGAATCATAATGTAAATATCTGTGTTTTTCTGGTGGTCTTAGGCGACCCTGCTAGCAGTTCTCAACCTGTGGGTCACTGCTGTAGAGCCTAAAACCATCACAAAACAGGTCGTGACCCACAGGTTGAGAACCGCTGTTCTAGACACTAAACATACGTATTACTCATTCTTCAACCCACCCTGGAAGTATGTATGACTATTAGAGATATTTAGTAACTTGTCTAATGCCACACAACTATTAAGTAACTGAAGTCGGAGTTGAAATTAAGTCCATGCATATAATCTGAATAGCCTCCTCACTCCTACCTCCATGCCACTTTCCCTTATTTGTGACTTTTTTTCTGGACTGCTTTACATTTATTTTATCTTGTTTTATTATGTACATCTTGTAAATCAATTAAAATTTCAGTTGGAACAAAATATAAATAAAAATAAAACAGAAAATATTCTGGAAGTTGATAATGTTCTAGCTCTATTCGTTTTTAAGAAAAACAAACAAACAAACAAACAAAAAAAACAACAGCCAAGCTGGTGTGGCTAAGTGGTTGAACATCAACCTATGAACGAGGAGGTCACAGTTTGATTCCTGGTCAGGACACATGCCCCAGGTTGCCAGCTCAATCCCTAGTAGGGGGGCGTGTAGGAGGCAGCTGATTAATGATTCTCTCTCATCACTGATATTTCTACCTCTCTCCTTCCTTCCTCTCTGAAATCAATAAAAATATATTAAAAAAACAAACAGCAAAATCATTACTTCAACAAATCCATTTCACAAAGAGATATTTATAAAAAAAGTTTAGAGCTGAAAATAAATCTTAAAGTTAACAAAAACAAAGGTCTCATTTTACAAACATGGAAACTAAAGTCCAACAAAGTTCAGGAATTGTGGAGGATCACAGAGCCGTTAGGAAAAACTTGAATTTAATTGGTCAACACTTTTATATATTAATATATTAAAATTGGCCTTTATTATTAAATAAAATATAATGTAAAGAGATCTATGAAAAGTAACAAACAATATTATTAACATCTCAATTTTTGCTTTTTACCAGAAGACAGAAACTAGTAAAAGTAAAAAGCCAAGGATGATCCTAAGATATACTAATTTCTATGGAAAAAGTAATATTCTACTTAATTGTTTTAATTTAAAATTCACTCATTCATTTTTATCAACTTTACTGAGGTGTAACTTACATTCAATAAAATGAATGAACCAATTCAGTGAATTTTGACACATGTATACAACATATTACCACCACTCCCATCAAGATATAGAACATTTCCATCACCCAGAAAGTTCACTCATGCCCCTTCCACATCAATCTCCCCCTATGTTCTGCCCCTGGTACCACAATCCAATTTCTTTCATTATAGATTAGTTTTGCCTATTCTGGAATTTCATATAAATAAATCAGAGGATGGACATGCTGGTGTCTGGCCTCTTTTGTGAATTACAATATTTTTTACAATTTTTTTTTATTGATTTCAGAAAAAGGAAAGGAGAGGGAGGGAGAGAGAGAGAGAGAGAGAGAGAGAGACATTAATGATGAGAGAGAATCATGGATCAGCTACCTCCTACTAGGAATTGAGCCTGCAACCTGGGCATGTGCCCTGACCGAGAATTGAACTGTGACCTCCTGGTTCATGGGTTGATGCTTAACCATGGAGCCACACTGGCCGGGCAAATTATAATGTTTCTGAGATGCTTTAGTTTTTTGTTTTTATATTTTTTTTAATTTCCAACTAATATTCCACAATTTGTTTATACATTCACCATTTAAAGAACATTGGTTGTTTGCAATTTGGGGCTGAATAGAGCTGCTGTGAACATTTATTTACATATCTTTCTGTGGATATATATTTTCAAATCTCACAGTAAACATCTCTCTAGAAGTACAATTACTGGGTCACATGTTAAGCATATGTTTAACGTTATAATGAAATGACAAACTGTTTTCCAAGGTGGTTGTATCACTTTACATCCTCACCAGCAATATTTTGAGAATATGGCTGCTCCACATTCTCCAGCATCAGTCTCCTTCATTTCAGCCATTCTAGTGAATGTGTGGTGATACTCATTGTGGTTTTGATTTGCATTTCTATAATGATTAATGATGTTGAGCTTTTTTTATGTGTGTCGACCTTTGGTATATCTTCGTTTGTGACGTGTTCAAACCTTTTCCTCAATTTTAATTGAATTGCTCATATTATTACTGAGTTGTAAGCATACTTTGTATTTTCTGAATACAAGTCCTTTGTCAGATAAATGTATTGTGAACATTTTATCTTAGTCTGTGACTTGCTTCTTCATTTTTGTAACTATCTTTTGAGAACAATTTTTAATTTTGATAAACTCTATTTTCTTTTGTGGTTAGTGCTTTTTGTGACCTAAGAAAACTTTCTCCATCCTAGTTGTGAAGATATTTCCTGTATCTTCTTCTACAGGTTTTATACTTTCAGCTGTTACCTTTAGGTCTATATTCTACTTCTATTTATTTTTGTAATTTACATGAGGAAAAAGTTAAGGCTCACTTTTTCCAGAGTACTAAACAAAGTAATATTCTATTCTATTTTTTTAATTTAAAATTTACCCAATTTAATTCATTTTTATATTAAAATCCATCTTGACTTAGTTATTACATAGCTGCTTGCAAAGAAATCTACACAAAAGAATGCATCTCACATAACAAAAAATAAATCTGCTATACAACAGAACTAGACACAATGTCATATCGAAAACTCATTTTCATTATGTCAAATAACCTAAATATCCATATTTAATGGTATTATAATTTCTATAGAAGAAAAAATTTTCTTGAAATTCTTATAGTGTTATATTAAATTTCAATCGGAAATGTATGACAAAAAGCACTAAAATGATCAGTAACTTAAACTCCAATGTATGTTTATCTTTACCCTGAAGATCCAGCCCTCAAGTACCACATTATGAAGCTAGACAAGCTCACCTGAGTAGCTGCAGACTGACAGGAAGATGACGATGACGACGAGACAACAGGAATGTCAGACTGTACAGCAGCCACAGTGGTAGCAGGTGTGAAAATCAGCTGTACAGACAGAAAAACCAAAAAAAAAAAAAAATACTCTAAGACAAAAGAACATGTCTCACACACAATGTATAGCAGGCAAGGGAGACTGAAATTCATGACAAGAAGACAATGCAATTTAGGATTTCCTCTTAAGCAAAAAAAGGTTTTACATGACAAAGAGAAGTTTCTGATATAGAGAACTAAAAAAAAAAATCATAAACATTTTTGAAACAGTTCATGATTCTGGTAAGTAGAAAAATAAATCAGTGTTCAAAAAGAAATATGTATTTCAGTAATATGAAATCCTCATACCAAATTTTGCCCTGAATAAGCTATTATACTTAAACTTCTCCCAACTCAAAACTACCATGATAGGATTCCTAAAACTTAGGTTACAATAAACAATCATAGTCACTACTCTTGAATGCAAATTAAATAAACAAATAAAGAAACCCCCAAGAGTCTTTTCAGTCCTCTTTACCATAAAAGCTAATTATGCCACATAATACACTACAATATTTCACTCAGCTACATGGGATCTATAGTACAAATCTAGGTTGCTCTTGATTTAAAAACGATCTGTAAAGAAATATTCATGTCAAAATTCAGTAACAGTTTGTAAAAACAGCTTTACATAAAAAATAATAATGAAGGAAAGACATACTTGATTTATTTACTAATAATCACCATCGCTTTTCAACTTTTTTTTTCAATACTGAAACAGAATGCCATTAATTTTAAAAGGTAATACAATCCATTCAGAGATTATTCAATCCAACTTAGCAAATTATGACACTTATTTCCAAGAATGTGTAAATACTCTATTTCAAAATTGCATCGAATTATTCAGTTCCTCAAAAACCATTCCTGTTTAAAATTATCAATTAAGGAATCTTTGATATTTCAGTTTGTTATAGTATATTACTGGTAAACTTAAGTGAATTAAACAAAAAAAAATATAACATTCACAAGAAGTTAATTTCCAGTACAAACAACTGAAAGCACTAAACCTAAAGAAAAGATGTTCTATTTAACTTGGCATATGAAACTGCCAAGGGGTCAAAAACAGTCAAATCACAACCATTTAAAATGGTTCATGCAACTTAATTCTCAAGCATATTATTAATTAAATAAGAGCTCATGGCGGGAAAATGGCAATGCCTACTGAACAATCTGTAGGTGGGTCATATCATTGTTTCCTGTTAGAAATATGATGTGGAACTTTCTTTGCAATTTTAGTGCAGACCTGGGGATCCAGATATATATTCAGTTCACTGGACAAAAAAAGAAAAGTAAATAAATATATGCTAGGGCCAAAGTTTTTTGTCTCATACATGCAAAGACATCAAATAAAATAAATGTCAGCCAATTTCTATATTTCTTAAAGAAGCTCAACAGTTAAATCAAGAAATCAGAATAGCCAAATTAACCTTCCTATATTAATAAAAGATCAGAGTGAGCTCAAGAACACAAATTTGCAAAATTTGAGATGGGAATAACCAAAGCTCAGAATCATCTGGTAAATTACCAGAAACTTCAATCCTGACTTCAGAAGATGCCACATTATAAATTCTAACTTATAGTTAACAACCAAGTTTTTAACATTTCTAACAATTTCATCAAATCTTCTTCAAATCTAAGATGTCAATGATATACAATGATTTTATGTATCACTATAGGTACAATTATAAATGTACAACGCTATCGATCATAAAATGCATCTCAGTTTCAGATGTTAAAATGTGAAAAAAGGTTTAAAATCAATGAAATCTGGTATTAAAAAATAATCATTCCTGTTACAGATTTGTCAGCTTCATATGTTACTATTTGAAACACCAAGAAGGCCTACCACTTAAAAGAATTTTTCATGCCATAAATGTATAAGAGCTGAGCACACGCACATAAAAATTTGTTAAACATATCTTAAATATTTAAAATGTCTCTTATTGCATCAAATCAAGAAATATTTTGATCTCTCTCAAGTCCTTAAACACTAAAAAAATTTGGTAGCTCACATCTTACCATTTGAGCTCGGAGATACATTTGAGCTTGGCTTGCAGTTAGGGTAGGGGAGGTACTCCCTAGTAACATAGTCTGTTGGGTAATACTGCCGCTGGTAGAACTGGAAGCCTGGGAACGGCTTATTAACTGTGCAGGTGTAGGAGAAGTGGAGAGGTTGATCTAAGGAAGAAAACATATTAGATCATAGGCTTCCATGACACTGAATTTCACCAAGCTGCACGTAGGCAATCAATAGTATATACAGTGGCTAAGGAACCTAAAAAGGAGGACTTCAACTTTGACAGACCCCTTCACTTCTTTGGGCAATTATTTGCACATATGCAAACAATAGCATTTACTGGTTAATAATTAGAACAATTTTGAAAGATATCCTCAATGTGTTTCATATAAGATTCCAGTATCTTAAAATATCATTTTTACTACCTCCCAAAAAGTAAGGTTAATGTTCCATTATTTTAATATTCCACATAAGTTAAAACATTCAAACCAACAGTGTACACTATTTTGTCAGATTCTGAGGGAGTTTTGAAGTGAATAAAAATTAAAACACATATACATAAAAACATACATATAACATATAATTAGGGTTAGCATTCTTTCTCAAAAGCTCTCAGGAAAGAAAAAAACTACAATTGCTACTTGCCAAGCAGATAAAAAATACTGAACACTGGTTACAAAATTAAATTATACACACTACTTTAAAGTGCCCCTCCAGTGTTGCTCAGTGGCTGAGCACTGACTCATGCACAAAAAGATTGTTGGTTCAATTCTGGTCAGGATACATACCCAGTTTACAGGCTCCATCCCCAGTAGGGGGCATACAGGAGGCAGCTGATCAATGTTTCTCTCTCACTCATGTTGCTATCTCCCTCTCCCTTCTTCTCCCTCAAAAAGTAAATAAAAATATATTAAAAAACAACAACAAAAACTAGTGCACAGTCTATTTCTAGGATATGTAAGAGACTAGTATCTAGTTGTATCTGTGAAGGCAAAATGGGTGAAGTAGGGAACAGGGCTAAGGGAAACCTTTATACCCTTTTATATCTTTCCAATTTCATAAAACATTTATGTATCATCCATTTAAAAAATAAATAATATACACTTATATTTTAATCCTCACCCGAGGGTATGTTTTCACTATTATTATTGATTCTAAAAAGAAAGGAAGGGGGAGGGGAAGAGAGAGAGAGAGAGAGAGAGAGAGAGAGAGAGAAACATCTATCAGATGCCTCCGCCTGGTCATCAAACCTGCAACCTTTTGGTATACGGGACGATGCTCCAACCAACTGAACCACCCAGCAAGGGCTAAATAATATATATATTTTGGAATGCCATCTTTTTTTAAAAAAATCTTTATTATTCAAATTATTATATTTGTTTCTCTTTTTTCCCCTCCATAGCTCCCCTCTACCCAGCTCCCAACCCTCCCTCTAACCTTATCTCCCTCCCGTTGACCTCATCCATAGGTGTATTTTTGTCCAGTCTCTCCCTGTCCACCCCTCACCCCTTTCCCCCTGAGAATTATCAGTCCACTCCCTTTCTGTGCTCCTGATTCTATTATATTCACCAGTTTATTCTATTCATCAAATTTTTAATTCACTTAATTTTTAGATTCACTTGTGATAGATATGTATTTGTTGTTCATAATCTTTTGTCTTTTACCTTTTTTCTTCTTCCTCTTCTTAAAGAGCACCTTTCAGCATTTCATATAATACTGGTTTGGAGTTGATGAACTCCTTTAGCTTTTTCTTATCTGTGAAGCTCTTTATCTGCCCCTCAGTTCTGAATGATAGCTTTGCTGGATAGAGTATTCTTGGTTGTATGTTCTTGCTGTTCATCACATTGAATATTTCTTGCCACTCCCATATGGCCTGCATAGTTTCTGTTGAGAAATCAGCTGACAGTCGTATGGGTGCTTTTTATGAATTGTTTTTCTCTTGCTGCTTTTAATATTCTCTTTGTCTTTTGCTCTTGGTATTTTAATTATGATGTGTCTTGGTGTAGTCCTCTTTGGATTCCTTTTATATGGGGTTCTGTATGCTTCCTGGACTTGTAAATCTATTTCTTTCACCAGATGTGGGAAGTTTTCAGTCATTATTTCTTTAAGTAGGTTTTCAGTATCTTGCTCTCTCTCTTCTTCTGGCACCCCCACAATTCTGATGTTGGTACGCTTGAAGCTGTCCCAGAGGCTCCTTACATTATCTTCACATTTTTGGATTCTTGCTTTTCCAGTTGAGTGTTTTCTGATTCTTTATAGTTCAAATTTTTGACTTGATTCTTGCCTTCCTCTAGTTTGCTGTTAAGTCTCTGTATAATATGTTTTATTTCAGTCAGTGTATGTTTAATTTCTAGTTGGATCTTTTTTATCTCTAATTGGATCTTTTCCATCTCTAGTTGGTCCTTTTTCACCTCCTTTTGGGTCTCGCTAACTTTATCCAACTTTTCTAGGATATTCTTGAAAAACCTAATAAGCGTGTTTTTTAACTCTATATCCAGTCGTTTGTTTTCCTCCATTTCTTTTGTTTATGATCCCTTCCCTTGTCTCGGCATTTTCACTATGCCAGGAGAACTTCTATGTTGGATTCAGCCTTATGATACCAGACTTGAAAAACTGCAAAAGCCTCTCTGTTGAGCTTGGGATGGGTGGAGTCTCAGGGCTTAAGGGACCGCTTGCCTTCCAGTTGGCCCTGCCCTCCACAGCCCCTGAGTCTCATGTGACTGGATAATCGCTGGAGCGGTCCCTGTGCACCCACGCGCTCTCTCACAGTGCCTCTAGACTGCTGCCCCTCCCACTCCCCTGCGCTCCGGGACCACACAAGTCTGGGTCCCCAGGGTTTTGCCGAAACTGGGGTTTAGTGGAGTTAGAAGTGGCACAATTGGGAGGGTCTGTCTCCCACCCACTTGTGGCACAATCAGAGGTCGGTCCTCCACCAGACTTCTGATCTTTTGCGACTCCCCTTAATTTCCGTGCACTTCTCCCCCTTCACAGTCCAAACTCCCTCCCTATGAGTTTTGGCTGGATCTGGGGTTTAGTGTCGTAGGATAAGGAGTTCAATGCCTTTGAGAGTCTCCGTCTCCCTCCTACCAGAGAAAGCCAGCCAGGTTCTCCAGCACCTGTTCTCTCCATGCGCATGTCTCCGTACCTCAGCTTTTTACAGCTCCTCTGGGTCTCTGTGAGCCCCTCTCTTTCCTTCTAGTTGTAGAATTTCCACTCAGCCAGGTTTCCTGTGGTTCTGGATGATGTCTGTTCTATCTTTTAGTTGTAGTTTTGAAATCGTTGTGCGAGGCAGCAGTGTAAGTGTTTACCTATCTAAATAATATGTTTAGTAATGTAATCTGACTTCAAATCCTTTTTGTGGACAAAGCAGAGAATAAAATTAAGAAATAAGAAATGTAATCTTATGATGAGAGTAATGTAATCTGACTTCAAATCCTTTTTGTGGACAAAGCAGAGAATAAAATTAAGAAATAAGAAATTAAGAAAGCATTTATTAGACTTTTGATTCAAGCAATAAGGCAAACTGGACTCATATACATATACGCAAATATACTCACTAAAATGCTAAATCAACATGAAAAATTAGTATAGCTGAATTTGAAAAGGGGGACCTGGCTAGGTGGCTTGGATGGAGTATTGTCCCATACACCAAAAGGTTGCATATTCATCCCTGGTTGAGGCATACAAGGGAGACAACCAATTCACATTTCCATTTCTCGGTCTCTCCTTCCCTCCCTCCCTCCTTTCCTCTATAAAAATCAATAAACATATCCTCCAGTGAGGATAAAAAAAGAGGGGGAGGGAAGGAGTTCTAAGTGCCAGAAAAGAAGAAACTCAAAGACCTAAAGTCCCAGCTGACACCAACAAAGTCTCAGGGGACACTGGCCTACAGAGGTAAAAGACCTAATTTTGAGTCTATTTCAGGGAAAGCTGGAAGTAAAACCCCTATTTTGAGCCAAGATCCTCAAAAGTCTGCTCTATACGTGAAAAGGAAGCTGGAGAAGCTCCACCATATGTCCTGAGAAACAGCAAGGCAGCTTGCATCTGCCTTACTCCCAGTGTAGGGAGAGAGGCTCCTGTGAAAATCAAGACTCCAGATTTGCACCATGCAGAGGTACAGAATACAAATCGACATTACCTGTATAGTTCCACAACCCATCCAAACATTAACATTTGCACTAGTTCAGGACATTTGTTAAAATGAGCAGGTGGTCCTAGCCAATCTTGCTCAGTGATTAGATGATCCATCCTCCAATTGAAGGGTCTAGGGTTCAATTCTGGTTAAGGGCACGTATCCAGGCAAGGCATGGAGGCAACTAATTGATGTGTGTCTCTCACATCGATGTTTCTCTCTCCCTCTTCTTTTCCATTCTCTCTAAAAATCAATGGAAAACATATCTTTGGGTGAGGATTAACAAAACAAATTTTAAAAAGAACATGTGAATGGAGGAAAGCTGAATAAAGGTTATAGAGGAGGATGTCTGTACCATTTTTGTAATTTCCCGAGTCTACAATTATTTTAAAATAAAAAGCTTTAAAAAAAACTTTACAGAGGGTATATAAGAGTTGGTTAATTAATTCTCTAAATTTAGTGGTATCTTTTAAGTATTTCTTAATTTTAATGAAATAATTAAACCTGTAATTTAGTAAACATAATATACAGAATTAGTCTGCAATCTGGCTTTTAATTCTAGCATATTACTAAAAGTCCCATTAGCATAACCAGTGCTCTCTATCCAACAAATTCAGTGAAATTTTTCAGACCATTCCTTCTCAACCTTCTGACCCATCTCCAAAATGTTCATGATTTATCTTTAATACTTCTCTTCTTAAATTCCTAAATTATCACATCTATTCCAGTAGTTTCAAAAAATTCAATCATGATTACTCTTAATCCTTGAAGACAAACTCTTATTCTGAGCTCCAGATCCAATTACTTACCAAAAACATCTTACTAGATGTCTCAAACACCAAACTTATTATTATTCCTTCTTAAGCCAGCTTCTTCTCAAATGGCCACCAGCATCTTTTAAAATCCCCCAAAACAGATTATCTGGGGGTCATACTGATTCTTCCCTCTCCTTTACCACACATGTATCTTATTGATTCTCCACCTTTATTCTCCTCATTCTGGTTTTGATTTTTAATGTTAGTTTGAGGGTCTAGGCCCATGGCACTTCCATCTAGATTTCTTTGCAAACTGATTCCCTACCTGGAATCTTGCCTCCTCTCCCTGCCAGATAATCTTTTATTAATATTAATTAACCATTTATAAACCTTCTGGATAACATTCAACCTCTCCTGACTCACTAACACCATGTCCTCCCATTCTTCTTCTTCTTCTTCTTTTTTTTTTTTTACAGAAAGGAAGGAGAGGGATAGAGAGTTCGAAACATCGATGACGTGCCCACAACCCTTGATTGGAATTGATCCTGGGACCCTTCAGTCCACAGGCCGACACTCTATCCACTCAGCCAAACCGGTCATGGCTCCTCCTTCTCTTCTATACAATACCCTTCACATTAGCCATATGAAGCTATTTGCAATATCATGATTTCTCCAGCCTCTATGGCCCTGATAATAATATTCTGGGCTGGATTGAATGTTCCCAAGCCCTGCCCCCTCTCCACCTACTAGTGTACAGTGAACAACTCCCTCTCAAAAATCTTTAGCTCTAATAAGCATTTTCAGGCACCCCTTTTACCTTCTTTTTGTCTATTATCTTCCAGATACTGTGGCATATACTTCTACTCTTCTAAACAATAATTTATTCCTTCAAGGATGGGGTACCATGTGTTATTCATTTTACGGATACCCAATATCCGTAAAAGTGCCTTCATTCAATAAATTTATTAAGTTAATAAATACTATGTTATTTTAAGGCATATTTCAGAGTTTTAATGTAATGTATAAGTCCATCACAAAGAACATGAGTGTGTGTATATGAAAGAGAGACAGATATAGAGAGAAACAATAATTTTGGGATAGCCTTTAACAAAGCAGAGTAAAAATGTAGAGATGTGCCATATCATAAATTTTATGTGCTATATAATAAATTATTAATAAATACTCCAAAATATAATCTTTTTCTATATCACTCTACAAATAAACATTTTGGATAAAACCTTGCTCCAAAAATTAAATCACTCAGCAGTGTAAAACTGAACCCAGGTTTTCCAACTCATGTATTTTGGCATTAGGGGGCTTTCCTATATGTTGAAAGCTCAATCAGTAATCTGGGTCAGTCTGCAGTAATAATGCCTTGGCACTTTTTTTCAGTCAGTGATGGGGTAGGGGAGGAAGAGACACAAACCACACACTCTAAACAAAAACATAATAAAAGTCTTTTTTAAAAATGACTGGCTGATAACTAAAATGCCTGAGTACTCTTTAAGAAAACAGAACACAAAGTACAGACAGAATGCTTTTCTTGGTCTTTAAAAAGAAAAAAAGGAAGTGAGAAAACTAAATAATGTGTGTGTGTGTGTGTGTGTGTGTGTGTGTGTAAATCACATATGAGAAGAACATGTTAAGAGACAAGTGACTGCACTGTATATACAAACAATAATTCATAGTGGTCCCCCCTTATCCGTGGTTTTGCTTTTCACAAAGTAGTCCAAAATTATTAAGTGAAAAATTACAGAAATAAATAATTCACAAGTTTTAAATTGCATGTCATTCTGAGTAGCATGATGAAATCTTACACCATCCTGTTCCACCCCACATAGAATATGAATCATCCCTTTGTCCAGCATGTACAAACTGTATACACTACCTGCCTATTAGTCACGTAATAGCAGTCAAAGCTACCAGATCAACTGTCAAAGTATTGAAGCACTCTATACATTAGACAATGAGAGTGTATCACATTTTATTTAGGCAATATAAAAAACAATAAAATAAAGTTCTTCAATCAGAAATAACCACTGATTAATAGATTGTTGTGTATTACAAAATTTCTTCCTGCATAATCAGATATACAGATGTAACTTTTAAAAAATAAGTTAAGCCTTGCCCAGTTTGGCTTGGTGGGTGGAGCGTTGGCCTGCAGAACTGGATGGTCTCTGGTTCTGTTCTGGTTGGGGGCACATACCTGGGTTGTGGGCTCGATCCCCAGTGGGGGCATGCAGGAGGCAGCCGGTTGGTGATTCTCTCTTATCATTGATATTTCTGTCTCTCTCCCTCTCCCTTCCTTTCTGAAATCAATAAAAATTTAAAAAATAATAAGTTAAGCCCAGCCAGTGTTGCTCAGTGGTTGAGTGTCGAGCCAAGAATCAGGAGATCACAGTTCAATTCCTGGTCAGGGAACATGTCCAGGTTTCATACTCAATTCCCAGTTGGGGGCATGCAGGAGGCAGCTGATCAATGATTCTCTCTCAACTTTGATGTTTTTATCTTTCCCCTCCTCTCCTGAAGTCAATTTTTAAAAAATTGCAAGTTAAATGGCAGGAATTCTATTTCCAGAAAGATGGAATAGACATACTTTTCCTATTCCTCTTCCTAATTATTACTAAAAACACTAGATAAACGTAAGATAATCCCAAAGGTGGGAAAAGCAGACTGGCTAGAGACCTCAGGATCCAGTAAAAAATGTGGGTGTGAGCTACCTAGTATTTCTTTTTGTCTCAAATAACCCAAACTTGGAGCTAAAGAATACTGTAACATTAAAACATCAATGGGCACAAATAAGCAGAAGCACCAACAGAAGTCTGCTATTTCTAGCCAAAGGACCAGGAAAGAGACAGCCTAATAAGTTTTTTTTTTAAATGCTCTACTTCACAGAAAACATTGTTGCTCCACCCAAACCCACACCAGCAAAGACCTCACCACACTGTAATAAGGCACCCCAAACCCCCCTACTCCCTCCAAAGAGTTAGCGTCAGAAGGCCAGGTAGAGAGCCAGGACTTTAATCCCAGCTAGGCAGTAACAAATCAACCCCACAAATCCACCTGTTCCCTGCAGAATCAGTGTAGACCATGTGGGAAGCACTCCTATCCCTGCCGGCCAGGAAAGCATCAATGGGGGCCTGGTGAGGAGCCAGAACTCTCACCTTCAACTCAGCAATTACAAAGAGCACCCCCTTGGGTGTCAATGGAGACCAAATGGGGAACCTGTCTCATAACATAACACTGAAAATGTCCAAGTTTTTTTTTTTTAATATATTTTATTGATTTTTTACAGAGAGGAAGGGAGAGGGATAGAGAGCTAGAAACAGCGATGAGAGAGAGACATCGATCGGCCACCTCCTGCACACTCCCCACTGGGGATGTGCCCGCAACCAGGATACATGCCCTTGACCGGAATCAAACCTGGGACCCTTCAGTCCACAGGCCGACGCTCTATCCACTGAGCCAAACCGGTTTCGGCAAAAATGCCCAAGTTTTAATAAAAAATCACTCACTGTATTGAAGAACTAGAAAGAATGTTCATAGCAGCACAATTTAAATAGCAATAGAATAACCTAAATAGATAAGGTAAATGATATCATACTATACATTCTTGCCATTTTTCAACCTAACATAAATGAAAATCTAAGTCTCTCTGTAAAATTAATCCTCAATCAAAGGACATATATATTGTTAATAATTTATCACTATTATAAACCATGCATATTTGCATAATTATCTATATCATTTCTGCATAATTATCTGTCCTTTTTTTTTAGTAAATGACACCACTAAAAATGAGAGTGCCATGTAAAGGGCATGCACAGTTTAAATGTTCATACACATTGCCAAATAACTGTCTAGAAAAACTATACCAATTACATTCCCATTAGCAATAAGTCTGCCTACTTTCTCATTTCTTTGCCAACAATGGGTATTGTTTCAATGTTTTTCCTTGTTTTCTAATTTGAGAAGTGAAAATAGTCTGTCATTATTTTTACATACGTTTCTTTATTACTAATCTGATAAATATATTTACATTTATTTAAAAGCTAAAAATAGTCTTTCTTTTGAAAATTACTAATGCAAGTATTTGAATTCTCTGTTTATCTTACTGATATAAAAAAGCCCTTGGTATTTCACAAACATAAGTTGGTTAATAAATATGTTTTAAATACATTTTCAACCATTTTGTTGTCTTCTAACTTTGCTTATGCCTTTTACTTTTTTTTTGCAGAAGAGTTTTTAATTGGTTTAGATTTCATTTTAGGAAATCAAGTTTAACTAAATCAGTCTCATTTAGTTGAAGTACAAAGACATCTAAAGGCTCAGTTCCAATTAGTTTTAGAGCTAATCAATCATAAAATCAACACTCACTACTGGTAAGTATCTAGAATTAGTCTTTCTGTTCTAATGAAGGGGAAAAAGAGGATACTGGCATCCACTAATTACCTATAAATTATATTAAAAATAAATTTCTCCACATACATAGTTTCCCAAGTGGTATCACTGGATTTTAACTCTATTTTTAAAAAATACAATATTCCATTTCCCCACTGAGATCCCACTTCTACTCTAAACCCCAACCTATTTGGCTGTTAATTTGACAAACTAATTTGTAGCCCTTTTTTCTACTGGAGGCTGGACTAAGTCCCATAACTTTCACTGTTATATGAAAACCTACCTCAAAGTAACTAAACTACTAGTCTGCCACCTAACAGATCATTATGGTTACTATCTAAAGAGTTCTGCTACTATGCTCTACTCATTTTAGAGCTTGACCTAAACTTATTAAGCATTCTTAGGTATCATAATTTGAAATGCTGGCCAACTTACTTGAGCTATTATTCTTGCAAATGGCCCTAGCCAGTTTGGCTAAGTGGATAGAGCGTTGGCCTGTGGACTGAAGAGTCCCAAGTTCAATTCCAATCAAGGGCACATGCTTGGATTGGGGGCTCAATCCCCAGTAGGGGGCATGAAGGAGGCAGGCGATCAATGATTCTCTCCCCCTCATTGATATTTCTATCTCTCTCTCCCTCTCCCTTCCTGTATATCAATATAAGTATATATTTTTTTAAAAAGAAAACAAATGCAATATATTTTTTTCTAGCTATCCATTCTCCTACTTACTTCTTTTTCCCCAGCAGACATTCACAGAATGTGAATGACAAGTAGCCTAATTTATTACAAGAAGCACTAACAATATCATAAAATTTGAGCACAATCACTGGAATTATAATTTCTATGAAAGTCACATTCATAAAATCATAATGAGAAAAATAGTTTAAAAAGACACCTTGTAATATGAAGAGAAAAAAAATTTAAAAACACTTATCTCTATGTTGTCAAAAGTTACTCCAATATTTCGTGGAATAAAGAACTGGTCTATAAGGTTTTAACCAGTCCACAAAATGTTTAGTAGGGCCATATTACATTACTTAGATTTTTCATTTTCTTCAGTCTAACATTTTTCAAGGCATAAGTAATTTCATTTTTAACTAATTCTATTTATATTCTAGGATACTTCCCTTAGCTAAAGAAGGACAGCACAATTCAGCAATCTACAAACTATATTCTGTTGGAGTTAATTTTACAAAGCATCAACAAATTACCACATCAGATCAAGAAAAAGTAGCTAGGAAGGACATTATAGGGTAAACTCAATGGTTCTCAACAAGGGGCAATTTTGTCCCCAGAAAATATTAGGCAAAAATGTGCCTAGAGACATTTTTGGAGGTCACAATGGAGGAAGGGGGAGGGCCACAATGTACTGATATCTAAGTGAATAGAAGCTAAGGGTGCTGGTAAACATTCTATAATACACAAGAGAGCCCCCAAAACACAGAATTATCTGGTCCATCTCTGGCTGGTTAGCTCAGTTAGAGCATTATCCCGATATGCCAAGGTTATGGGTTTCATACAAGAATCAACCAATGAGTGCATAAATAAGTAGAACAACAAACCAATGTTTCTCTCTCTCTCTCCTTTTCTCTCTAAAATCAATAAGTAAAAATTTAAAAAAAGAAAAAAAGAATTATCTGGTCCAAAACATCTTTAGTGATGAGACTGACAAACCTAGGACAACTGATGAAATTTTAATATATACTACATTGCAGCAATGTTAAGTTTACTGAATTTGATCATTTTCGTGTGGTTTCGAAAAGGAATGACTTTGTTTCTAGTAAATATATATCAAAATATTTAGGACTAAAGAAACATGTCTCAACTTACCCACAAATGATTCAGAAAAAAAAAAAGCACTATGTAAATATGTAGAGAGAAAAAAATGATAAAGCAATGAACCAAAATGTTAACAACTGGTAAATCTGAGTAAATCTTTTCATTATTCTTGCAATTTGAAATTATATCAAAATAAAAAGTTAAACAAGTATTACCATGCCTATAAATTTCTTTTAACTAGGAAAATTTGCACAATTTCCCAGAATATATGCAAGAGAGCAAACCAGCTTTTTTTTTTAACTCCCTTTTCAAAATAAATTATACTATCTTGAGTGGACTAATTGTAAATTTGACCCAGATAACTCAAGTAAGTGTGAGCTGAAATGTATAATTTCTAAAATGTGAATTTCAGAGAAAAAGCTAGAAACATTTAGATGGTACCAAAGATATGACATTCTGTAATATATCACAGTAAATGCACGGCCTGTGCATTGTACATTTCAGGCTTTCAATACATACTGAAAACTGAAATAATTTAGAACCACAAAAGATCTGAATACACTCCATGGGAAACAATGTGTAAGAAGCAAAACAAATATTTTTAGACTCAGATTTTCAGAAGTTTAACATTAGTTCTGAATTCTTGAACCTTATCATTCTTACTTCTAGGTAGTTGTTACTTAAATAGTATTTAAACAAATACACAATTAACAGCTTTGCAAATATTAATGGTTTACTTTTGGAAAGCAATAATTAAAATTTTTAAATCTAGGAAAAAGTTTAGGGCACTTACAGATGTCTGAGACATACTTGACTGTTGTGTGACACTTCCTGTGGGGGATGTAGGTGGTCTTCCACTGGACAAACTTGCCTAAAATAATAAGATCTTTATAATATGTCTATAAAAACCTAAAGTTAAAATCTTTCTGGTACCAGGATACCACAAAAACATAAGAAAAGTAAAAATGTCTATATATGAAGCTATTCATTTTATAGTGAATGAATATATATAGCTTTGACCAAATAGATAAAGAAAAAACAAAAAAGCTGAATGGTGGAAACAGGACCATGATTTTAATAGTTGCACTCATTGTCAGTTTTACTCTACAGGCTTCTATCTTCTTTAGGGGAATCACCACTCCAACATTACAAAAAAGAAATTGAAGCTACATCAAGTGCCAGTGGGTTTCAGTTTCCTAACTCATATCACAAACATGATGTTACTTAAAATTACACTACCAAGAAAACACAACAGCTAGAGAGGTGATTACAATAGATATAAACCTTTTTCAGGTTCAGTCAACTGAGATCCTCCTCTAGTAAGATTTAAGATTAAATCTCACTTGTAGTTTTATTTAAATAAACAGAATAATAATTAACATATTTTTTAAAAGACAAGCATTTAATCATAAAATCATCCTGTTATTAGTAGGAATAGTGTGATTAGATTTTAGAAAGTACATATACGTATCTTTATAAATTTTCTTACAGAAAATTTCTGGAAGGTTACATATTAATTGGTACAGTGGTCAACTCTAAAGAGTGGAAAACAAAAGTGGGTGTAGTAAAGGAATACTTCTATTTTAACTCTTATGAACAATTTTATAACGTTTGATTTTTTTTCAATAGTGTGAATTACTTGCATACTGGAAAAAAAACTTGTTAAAATGTAAATGTAATTCACATAATCCTAAGTATTCATTGTTATACCCTAAAATTTTACATGCAAAATCATGACACTAGTGTAGCAATCCTGCAATGTAGATAAAAAGCAGTGGAACAAAAAGTTAGCAACAAAGTAATATAGAAAACATACCCATTATTTTTTTAAGTTAACTTCCATTTGGCAGCCTATTATAATTCCCTAATAAAAATTATCACAAAACATCTGAGAACTCTGAAATAATACCCAATTCATTTATTTTCTGCAAATAATGTCAATTTAGGCCTCATAATTTTTCATTTATTCCACTCTCACCTGAACGGCAGCAAGGCTCTGAAGCTGGGAGCTGCTTAAGTGCTGTTGCTGAAGAGCTGCAGTGTGCAGCATTAAGTGCTGCTGTTGAGCTGCATACATTTGCTGAAGGTACTGAGCAGCTGAGCTGGAGGGGCGATGCAATGCCTGTTGAATTACCTGTGATAAGTCAATTGAACCAATGTCAAACCATAATCTTAACCATAAAGTATTAAAAAAGTGACAGTTTAAAACTTCACTACTTGAATATTCAATGTCCTAAGCTTGCTAACATAGTTCTCTCCTAATTACACATCACTAGGATTACACAAATAAAATCCTTACAAAATCCTTAAAACTACCCTGTATAGTCAGTTCACAAAAGAAAAAAGATCCAAACAACCATTTGAAAAGATCTTCAATCCCATTAGCAGACAAAAATTACAAATTAAAATAGGATATTATTTTCCAACTTTCAGATGGATAAAGATTTAAAAGAATACCACTAACTGAGGAAATAGGTAGTCTCATAAATGGTCATAAAAATGTAAATTGGTATAAGCATTTTGAATAAAACTTGGCAGAATTCAGGGCTTGAGTACAGGAAGGAATATGTATATCCCTACAACCATTACAAATAGTAATGTGCTGCCCAATATAGTAACCACTAGCCACATGTGTCTCCTGAGCACTTACAAGGTGACCAGTGCAACTAAGGAATTGAGTTTTTAATTTAACTTCATTTTAATTTAAATATAAATAGCCACATAAGCTAGTAGCTACTGTACAACACAGCACATACTTATAAATCTACATTAATTAATAAAAAGAATTCCCAAATACATTATAAGGTGAAAAAAGCAGGCTACTAAATAGTGTATAGAGTAAAATGTCTTTTTATATTAAAAGTTTGTTTTTTTTATAATACTTAAAAAAAAACCTTTTTTATTGATTTCAGAGAGGAAGGAGAGGGAGAGATAGAAACATCAATGGATGAGAGAGAATCACTAATCGGCTGCCTCCTGCACCCCCACCCCTCCCGTACTGGGGATCAAGCCCACAACCCAGGAATGCGCCCCAGACCAGAATCAAACCCAAGACTCTTCAATCCACAGGCCGACGATCTATCCATTGAACCAAACCAGCTATGGCTATATTAAAAGTTTTGAAAGAATATTTAGGAAACATTAAAAGACTACCAAACTGGATTAGAGGTGATTTTTACTTTCTCGTTTGTACTTTTCTTTTCTTTTTTTTAAATACATTATTATTGATTTCAGAGAGGAGGGGAGAGGGAAAGAAAGATAGAAACATCAATGATGAGAGAAAATCATGGATCAACTGCCCCCTGGGGATCAAGCCCACATGTGCCCTTGACAGTAATCAAACCTGGGACTCTTAGTCCACAGGCTGATGCTCTATCCACTGAGCCAAACCAGTTAAGGCTCTATTTTTCTTTAAATGTTTGAAAAAACTTAGAATGAGTAGGTATTATATTCATAATCAGAAAATTATAAAGCAATTTACTTTTTAGAAAATCATTAATTACCTTTCAAATGTAATTTTTCAAACATTTGTAAATGTTTTTTAAATGTAGATTCCATGTTTTGATTGTTTCAATAGAATAAAACTATTCTTACTAAAATAATTCCAATTAAAGTGTTACTGAAAATATTTATTAGTATAATCTGAAATCTGAGCCTGAAACTTCATAAATAGATAAACACAGAAAAGACAAACATTCTATTAACAGAGAAAAATTCTTTACCTGCCCAAACCAGGAAGTCAGACTATGGCAATCCTCTGCAACCACATCCCAAAGTCACATCATGCCCACTGTGACTCTGAACAGCAAAGAACTCTAACAACAGCATCAAACCAGAGAGATAAGGAATAGAGCAATATCCTTCAGCTTTAGGGTATGAGTCAGGACACCTTGAACCACAAAATTCCAAGAAAGCATATTTTCTTGTGTTGTTTACTTTCACTTGTTCATATCTCATTTCTCCAACTACAGATTGCTAAACCTGCTACACACTTCTGTTACAATATCAATGAAGTCTTTTAACCCCTGGTTGCAGAGGCCTATAAACCAGCATCAAGTAATTTAGGATTATAACAGTACTAGAGGTCCAGGGCACGAAATTCGTGCACTGAGAGGGGGGAGGGGGACAGTTCCTCAGCCTGACCTGCGCCCTCTTGCAGTCCAGGAGCCCTTGGGGGATGTCCAACTATGAGAGGGCGCAGGCCGAGCTGAGGGATACTACCACACCACACCCCCACCGTTGAGTGAATGAATTTCATGCACCAGGCCTCTAGTGATGTAATAAATATCCAAATGGCTCTTTGCAGAAAAAAGGTTCTACAACCCTGCTCTAAAGAAATAAGGATGATAAAGAACATTCAAAGGACTGAAGAAGAAAGCTGAAGGTATTATAGAACTACTTAGGTAGTGCAATAAATATTGATTTGGTGGTATTTTAGGGGAAGCAATTTTAGAATATCATGCAAACTAGTGTTAGTGCTATTTGTAAGATATATCTATATCTATATATCTCCAGTAACACTTTAAAATATTTATTAAAGTATTAATAAGAACTAAGATGGTGGCATAAGGTATACACCTGTACATGCTGCCTCTCACAACCACAACAAAACTACAACTAAAAGACAAAACAACTACTCCCCAGAACCATGGGAAATCTGGCGGTGTGGAAGTTCTACAACTAGAAGGAAAGAAAAAAGTGCATTGAGGCCTAATAGGACGTGCAGAGGCTCAGAAAAGCAGAGGTACAGAGACACATGCAAATCGGGCTAGAGTGCATTGTTTTTTTCAATTGTGAGAAAGTTCCCAACTGCTCTGAACTCCAGTTTCTGGTGAGATTCTGGGGACCCAGACTCATACAGGGAGAAACTGGACTATAAGCCTTCTCACAGAGGTCCCACAGGAATCACTGTTTACTGCCTTGGGGCGGGGGTGCTGGGGCACGGGGCGAGGGACATGGAACAGAACGCGGCAGAGAGGGCTAACTGGCAACCATCACTGTTTGCCAAGCCCTAGCCTAGGTAGATTCCCTGAGACCCCGCCCAACCAATTTACAATCCCACCAAGCTGTGTGCAGCAGCTCTTGCATATGAATGGCCTTCCATCTCACAGTTTAACCTAACAAATTGCAACTGGATCAGACAACTCCAAAATTTCCAAACTCCAAGTACAGAGGAGAAATCTGAGATCTCCCTGTAGTTCCTGCTGGGTGCCCTCAGACACTAGCTGATTTGCACCTCCTTGGAGATCCAGGAACCAGTGTACTTAGAGGTCACTGTGAGACGACACCAGATTTCAACTCCTCACATACATAAGTGACACACTCAAGAGGCAGACTCCGTGAGCACCAAAGCCCCACTGAAGCAAGTCCTGCCCTCATAGGGGTGTCTCCAGTTCTTCCATTATAGACACAGCTAATCTTCACAGTCAATTGGCCTGCAGGTCAATTCCTCCCAGTGTACCAATAGCAATCAATGCTTAACTTCAATAAGACTGTGTACCCAGCCCACAAAGGGGTGCACCAAGAGTGTCCACCTCAGGTGATTAGGGAGGCAGAGCTACTGGGCTATAAAGGTCAACTAGCACACAAAGCCACTGCATCAACACCACTGAAGCAGCCAAAATGCGGAGATAAAGAAACATGTCACAAATGAAAGAAACAGAGGAAAGCAAACTACTGGATATAGAGTTCAAAACCACATTTATAAGATTACTCAAGAATCTTCTACAAACCACCAAGAAATTTAGTGAGACCTTCAAGGATCTTAATGAGAATGCCAAAAAAAATAGAAAAGGACCAGTCAGAATTAAGCATGCACTGTCTAAAATAAAGAATAATATACAGAAATCCTACAACAGACTAGAGGACCTTAAGAATCAAACCAAATATTTGAAATATGAGGAAGCAAGAAACACTCAACCAGAAAAACAAAAAGAAAAGAGTCCAAAATGTGAAGATAGTAAAAGAAGCCTCTGGGACAACTTCAAGCATACCAACATCAGAATTATGGGGGTGCCAGAAGAAGAGAGAGAACAAGATATTGAAAATCTATTTGAAGAAATAATGACAGAAAACTTCCCCTACCTGGTGAAAGAAATGGACTTACAATTCCAGGAAGCACAGAGAACCCCAAACAAAAGGAATCCAAAGAGGCTCACACCAAGACACATCATAATTAAAATGCCCAGGGCAAAAGACAAAGAGAGAATATTAAAAGCAAGAGAAAAACAGTTACCTACAAGAGAGTACCTACACAACTGTCAGCTGATTTCTCAACAGAAACTGTGCATGTCACACATGAGTGGCAAGAAATATTCAACGTGATGAATAGCAAGAACCTACAACCAAGATTACTCTACCCAGCAAAGCTATCATTCAGAAGTGAAGGTCAGATAAAGAGATTCACAGACAAGAAAAAGCTAAAGGAGTTCATCACCACCAAACCAGGATTATATGAAATGCTGAAGGGTATTTTTTAAGAAGAGGAAGAAGAAGAAAAAGGTAAAGATAAAAATTATCAACAACAAAGTGATAACAAATCCATACCTATCAACAAGTGAATCTAAAAATCAAGTGAATAAAAAATTTGATGAACAGAATAAACTGGTGAATATAATAGAATCAGGGGCATAGAAAGGGAATGGACTGACAATTCTCGGGGGGAAGGGGGTGTGAGAGGTGTGGGAAGAGATTGGACAAAAATCTTACACCTATGGATGAGGACAGTGACGGGGGGGTAAGGGCAGGGGGTGGGGAGTGGGGAATCAGGTGGAGGGGAGCTATGGGAGGAAAAAAAGAGGAACATATGTAATAAACTGAACAATAAAGATTTATTTTTTTTAAGTATTAATAAAATACTTCCAGATGTACAACACAGTGATTCAACATCTATATACCTTATGAAGTGATAACACTATACAAAGTTATTATGGTAATATTGACTATATTTCCTATGCTATCATAACACTATTTTTTATTAACATATCCAGCTTAGGTAAAAACTAGAGAACAAAATGGCATATTTAAGTATCACATCATCTGTATGTTCAAAGATGCTTTGTCTCAGAGAAAGATGAAGAATATTAAAAACACATTCTGCATTCCAGTTTGAAATTTTTAACTGACTGGGTCTCCAACAATTCTGATTCCACCCATGGTAACTTCAGAATCCTAACCATACAACAGTTAAATAGTCATTACCCTGGGGTACCCACTCCAGAAAAATGAATAGGAAGAGGACTATGTTGCAAAGTTATTTTCAACGTAGAATGCAATTATGGGTATTCTAGAGAGAATAAGCAAGTATAATGGAAAAAAATAAGAACTCAAAGAGTGGTTAAGAGTGCAACTCTAGAATCAGAGAACCTACTAGCTTTATGAGTTTAGAAAAGTTAGCCTACTTACTAATAAAACATCAGTTTTCCCACTTATAAAATGGAGATAATAATAGTATCTAATAATCCATGCAAAACATTTATCAAATGCTTGGCCCATAGAAACTGTTCAGTGTTAGCTATTATTATGTACTGGGTATATCTAATGTGCCCACACAGTTCTAGATGCTTCCTTTAATCCTCATAATCCTATCTAATAAAAGAGTAATATGCAAATTAACCACCACTCTGCTACACCCACAAGCCAACCAAGAGCAGGTATGCAAATTAACAGCAACCAAGATGGCTGCGGCCACGGAGCGAGCAGGAGGGAGGCTTGGGTTTCACCGGCGATGGAGAAAGTCGAGCTTTCCACACACCCTGGCAGGCCTATGTCTCCACTCAAGGCTACAAAGTTTCAATTATAGAAGATAAATAAATCCCAACAAAAATGGCAGCAGCCACAGATCTGGAGAGAGCAGGAGGCTAGGGTTGCCCCCGGTGATGGAGGAGTCTTGGCCTCTACTTAAGGCTACAAAGTTTCAATTATAGAAGACAAATAAATCCCAACATAAAAGGCTGCCTCCAAGAAATGAGCAGGAGGCTTGGCTCCGCTCCAGGCTACAAAGTTTCAACTGTATAAGATAAATAAATCATAGATACAATCCAAGACTGCTGGCTCCCAACTGCTGATAAATAAATCTCCTCTTGGGTCACTGGGGAGCGTGGCCAGCCTGCAAACCACCACAGGCCCCTCGCCCAAGCCACCCCACACTCCAAGGGAACCCCCATCCTGATCTGGGACACTCTTCAGGGTAAACCAGCTATCCCCCACCCATGCACCAGGCCTCTATCCTATCTAATAAAAGAGTAATATGCAGATAGACCATCACTCCAACACACAAGATGGCTGCCCCATATGGACACAAGATGGCCACCACAAGATGGCCAGCAGGGGAGGGCAGTTGGGAGGGACCAGGCCTGCAAAGGAGGGCAGTTGTTAGGCCATCAGGTGAGCAGGGGAGGGAAGTTGGGAGGGATCAGGCGAGCAGGGGAGGGAAGTTGGGAGGGATCAGGCCTGCAAGGGAGGGCAGTTGGAGGCAATCAAGCCTTCAGGGGAGGGCAGTTAGGGGTGACCAGGCCAGCAGAGGAGGGAAGTTGGGGGTATCCGGACCTGCAGGAAAGGGCAGTTAGGGGCAAACAGGCTGGCATCAATCAGACTGGCAGGGGAGTGATTAGAGGGTGATCAGGCTGGCAGGCAGAAGCAGTTAGGGGCAATCAGGAAGTCAGGCAGATGAGCAGTTAGGAGCTAGCAGTCCTGGATTGTGAGAGGATGTCCAACTGCCCATTTAGGTCCGATCCCACCGGGCCTGCAACCTCTCTAATCCGGGACCCTTCGAGGGATGTCCAACTGCCCATTTAGGTCCGATCCCACCGGGCCTGCAACCTCTCTAATCTGGGACCCCTCGAGGGATGTCCAACTGCCCATTTAAGCCCACTGGGATTGGGCTGAGGGACACCGTGCTCCCCCCCCCAATCCCCGCATGAATTTCATGCACCAGACCTCTAGTAACTAATAAACTGGTATTGTTTCTTCAGGCCATTATGCCTCCCACCCAAGATTATATAAGTACTAATGAAAAAGTAATTCGCATGTCCTTTTTATGCAATACCATCTTGCCCCAACTTGCATTATTATAAAGTTTAACCAAGTAAATTTAACTTTCTCAACTAAGTGAAGAGCCCAAGATTTTTCCTCCTTAGATATTCCTTTTCACCTCTGCCCCTAAGAGCTTTAGAATAAATCCTTCTCCTTTGGGTTCTTAGGTTTACAATGAACCTCTTCACACATCTATAGATCTTAATAGATCTCCCTAAGTCTATATTATGGGTTCAAATATAAAATAACCAAAAAAAAAACCTAGAGCCATTCTGCATGTTGGGGCTCTAGATTGAATATCTCCATATTGCAGCATCAGCTAGACACCTTCCAATTATAATTTTCCTTATATATTTTAAAAGCTACACTCGGCGTGGGAAGGAGTTTGGGGGGGATAGGGACGGACTGGAAGAAGTTAAATGGGAGGAAAAAAGAGAAGCTATGTAATACTTCCAACAATAAAGAGTTTGTTTTTTAAAAACTACACTCTGACAAATGTAAGCCCTCTCAACAGAATAATTATTAAATAACTTTTTGAGTGTTTTGAACATTAATAATTATAACTGTACTTATTTAGAGAATATCATATAACTCATTGGATATGAAACAAAATCTGGCATAAGCAAAAATAATGACATCCTAAGTCTTAGCCTACCCATCTTTATAACTGAAATACCTGTACAGCATGTCGGTCTGAGCCACTGTAGACTGAGATCTGTGGTTGCTGCATTCGAGAAGAGGAAGTGGTGATGGTGGTAGTGGTAGTGCTACTAGTTGTTGTCGACACAGAAGATGTTCCAGGGTTTGGTTCACTATCCATAGCTGTACTGTGGTCCTTAAATCTGGCAGATAACACAAAGGGTTTGTACTGGCAAAAACATTATCTTATGGGTTTTAAAGAATATTTAATCATTCCAAAAAAATTATCAAGTCTAAATTTCTAAGAAGGTCCTCAAAACACAGATAGCACACTGTTACCATAAACACCTAGAAAGAAAAAGTACTTTGCAAATATATAGCACATTTAATACTTAATACTAACTAAATTTGAATTCAAATTATTCAGGATATGTAACACAGATAAAGCCGGGTCTAAAATTTATTTTCATTATTGAAAGAAGATGAGTATTTTGAAACCAAAACAGGTGATTGAGTGAATACGAAACTATCTAGGAAAATAGAAACTAAAGCAACATCAGGGAATTTAAAATACATATTTACATTCTTCTGACCATACTAAAACTATAAGTTCAAATCTTGCTCTTTTCTTTTTGTCAAATCATTTTTATCTATACATTAAAATAGGGTGCCTAAGGGCTTGTGCTAATTAGCTTAATTTTTGGCTATCATATATACTTGCCTTAAAAATAAGTTATTTTAGAAAATAAGTTAATAAAAAAAATCACACTAGCTTTTCCCCTAATCTCACTATATCTAAAAAGTATAAGTTATACTTATAAGCAGATTACTCTGACCAGATAGAGAAGAACAGACAACAATTTCCCCACTTCCTTACCAAAATATCTTTTTCACAAAGAATTGTCCTAAAATTTGAAAAGAGCATAATTATGTCACTTGCCTCAGGTATGGACAGTAAAAGTACATTTGTGTACAACAGTGGTGGGCAAACTCATTTATCAACAGAGCCAAATATCCACAGTACAACGACTGAAATTTCTTTTGAGAGCCAAATTTTTTAAACTTAAACTTCTTCTAACACCACTTCTTCAAAAGAGACTCAGCCAGGCCGTGGTATTTTGTGGAAGAGCCACACACTGAAGAGGCCAGAGCCACATGTGGCTCGCAAGCCACACCGTTTGCCGACCACTGGTGTACAAGACTTTCTCATTTTTTCCTCTCTAATATTATGAACTCACTTCGCTGTTGTATAAAGTCCTATTAAATACAGAATTTGTATCTGAATAAATTCAAACATTTTAAGTCAATGCTTAAGGGCCTCCATATTGTTAGAAACTAGAACTACAAGTAGGTTTTGTGTGGGGTGAAAAATGCACCACAATGGTGAGAAGCACAGAGAATATATACTTGCTTTATCTGCCCTTATTTCCCATCTTTTCTTCCCAGAAACAAAATCTGGCTGGCCTCACATTAGCAGCACTGACAAGACTGAATGTTAATAAGAACACTTTCTACTTCAGGAAAAGACAAAAGGAATTTGGCGATCGTTGCGTACCTACACACACTATTCCCACATAGTGTCCCTTAATGTACAAGTTTCCTTTGTCCTTCGTATCATTGATGTAAATAACATTTGTATGCTCTTCAGGGAATCAAATGTTTTATTTTTTTAAATCTCGATTTAATAAGAGGAGAAGTGACTGGGGAAAAAGCTGACTACACTGACTTTTTTGATGAGTAAAATGACTCATCCATCCTTAGGCTGCTCTGCTGGCTTTTTTTAAAAGTTTTTCAGACTGCATTCTAACAATCACATCAGAGCGTCTCACGGTAACTGTTCAACAAGGCGACATTTCTGTGGTCGGTAAGGTAAACTTTTCCCCGATTCCCGGCTGTCAGTAACACTTGGAAACCTCGAGCCAGTGCTGTGCAGAGAGTCCGTTTCAATTCGGGTCCCTTTTACAGTGCACCATCCCCTCCATCCCAAACCCGGGGGCAAGCAGCTCCCTAACGACCCAAAAATGGTCCCAGAGAATCCAAACCGCAGGCCCAATCAATCCTACACCTCGGTGAGGGGGACCTGCCAAAACCACTGAAATAAATGCATTTGCAGACCTGGCACAAAAGAACAATTTCTGCAACTCCACCGTCGAGGGCAGAAGAAACGCCTACAAGACCACAGCGCGCAGCCCCGGTGCCCCGAGGCCTAGCCCGGACAGACGAAGTTTTTGCGTCTCTGACTCAGCCTCCCGGCACCCCCCCCGCCCCCCAACCGAGAGAGAACGCGGTCCTCCGGGGGGAGAGCCCAGGGCAAGAGCTTCCCCTCCAGGGGGGTTCCCGCCGGGCCCGCCGCGAAGAAGCCGCGCCGCTAGGAGGCCGGCGCTGGGACAACTCCTCCGCGCCTGCCGGGGTTGGGGTGGTGGGGGGGGGGCTGTGAGCACCCCCACGTCTCGGGGTTTCCCGCAGAAGCGCAGCGGGTTGGCGCGGGCGCGGGAAGGAGGGGGGCGCCGAGCAGGCCTGGCAGTGCCCGCCCGGCCCGGCCCGGCCTCCGCCTCCTCCGCGGGCCCCGGCGCACGCACGGTCGCCAGGCTGCCCGCGGGGCCCACTTGCAGGGATGACAGCGCCTGAGAGAGGCCCACAGGGCTTCATCCCAGGGGCCGGGGTCCCGGGGGTGACCCTGAGTGCGGGGGCCCGCTGATCCAGGACCCGTGGGCGCAAGGGGCGCTTCCGCCTGGAGGCAACGGGACCCTTACAGGTCGCCTCCGCCACCCCCCCCCCCGCCCGCCCGCCCCCCGGACACGGGCCGAACGGGCTCCTCCACGAGGAGGGAGCCCTCGGGTCTCCCTTTCCCCGCACTGCGCGCAAAAGAGCCCCGAGCTTTCCCCTCGGAGGACGTGTCGCTGCCCCCGTTCGCCCCCCGGTTACGACATCAGTCACCAGCGAGTCACTCACTCCGCTTCCGCCATCTTCTCTCCTCCATCACTAACGCGGGCTGCGCATGCGCCCCCCGGCGGCGGCAGCAGCAGGCAGAGGGGCGGGGTCGACCCAACCCTGGGCCCCCAGGGTCACGTGGGGTCGTCGGCTTCCAGCGCCGCCCCCACCCCCTCCGCCCCTCCCCTCTTCCAACGCAGGCTCTGCTCTCTCTGGGAATGGACCAGGTTCCCCCAAATTAGATACTAAAGTGTCTCACCTCCAATTCCTGGCTTTCTCTTGCTTAGGGACTTCTTCCTCTTGGAGAGGGGTCTCTAACCAAGATAAGAAAAGTTCTGCTTCCCACTGTTGAAAATCTGAAGAATGTATAAAGTATGCTAAAGCCTGTGCAAACTGCAGAGTGAGATGAAAGAAAACCAGGAGGATCCGATGCTAAGGTCTCAGAGGGAAAGGAAATGCCTTGGTGGTTGCAAGGCTTGTTTCCTAGGGCGAATTGGAGTGTGGGGTTCTCAACCAGCAGTTTCTCTATCTCAAATATGTTCAGGATGCTGGTGTGGTGGGTGGTTAAGGAATCATCCTGATTATCCTATGTCTTCCACATGAATGTGCTGAGCACTTAGTAGGGGTTTGCAAGTTAGAATACCACAGGGAACAAGCAGGAGTGGCTACTGAATTGCTAATGTGGTTTATTAATATGTGATATAAATATAGATATATAGGAACTACGATGAAGGAGGGTGAAACATAAAGATGAGTATGAAAAGTCTCTTCCTGCCAAGCACAGCCAGATGGAAGAGACTCCTTGGGCAAGCTCTGCACCCTCTTCAGGCACCTCCCTCTCCCAGCACCCCCATGGGTTCACTGACACAGAAACTCTCTAAACCCTCTTTTGAGTGTTTAAAAAGGCTCCATCGCATAATTATGATTGAGTAAATCATGGGCTATTGGTGGTAATTAATTCAACTTCCAATTCTTCTCCCCTCCCTTGAGAAGAGAGAATTACAGGGTTTAAGGAACTCTGTGCCAGGAATGAGGTCGAAGACCTAATATATATTTTTTATTATACACTAGAGGCCCAGTGCATGAAATTTGTGCATAGGGGGTGTGTCCTTCAGCTCAGCCTGCACCCTCTCTAATCTGGGACCCCTAAATGGATGTCCAACTGCCCATTTAGGCTCGATCCTAAGTGGGCAGTCGGACATCCCTCTCACAATCCAGGACTGCTGGCTCCCAACTGCTTGCTTCCTTGCCTTCCTAATTCCCTCTGCCTGCCAGCCTAATCACCCCTAACCATTCCCCTGACAGCCTGGTTAATGCCTAACTGCTCCCCTGCCAGCCTGATTGCCCCTAACTCCCCTCCCTTGCAGCCTTGTCACCCCTAACTGCCCTCCCCTGCAGGCCTGGTCCCCTCTAACTGCCCTCCCCTGCAGGCCTGGTTCCCCCAACTGCTCTCTCCTGCAGGCTTGATTGCCCCCCTTGCAGGCCTGGTCCCCCCCCCAACTGCCCTCCCCTGCTGACGATCTTATGGTGGCCATCTTGTGTCCACATGGGGGCAGGATCTTGTGACCACATGGGGACAGCCATCTTGTGATGGTTCATTTGTATGTTACTCTTTTATTAGATAGAATAGAGGCCTGGTGCATGGGTGAGAGCCAACTGGTTTGCCCTGAAGGGTGTCCTGAATCAAGGTGAGGGTTCCCTTGGGGCGTGGGACAGCCTGGGCAAGGGGCCTGTGGTTGTTTACAGGCCAGCCACAATAAACCCTGGTGTCTAGGGTTTATTTATCTTCTATAATTGAAACTTTGTAGCCTTGAGGGTAGGCCTGGGCCAGCCAGGGCAGGAGGGAAGCTTGGCTTCCTCCATTGCTGGGGAAACCCAAGCCTCCTGCTTGCTGCAGCTCTGTGGCTGTAGCCATCTTAGTTGGGTTAATTTGCATACTCACTCCTGATTGGCTGGTGGGTGTGGCTTGTGGGTATAGTGGAGATACTGTCAATTTGTATATTACTCTTTTATTAGTTAGGAGGATCACAATTCACAAGCCCAAACTGAGTAACACAAGCCCACAGGCCAAATACTTCTTGTTTTTTGTACAGCAATCAAGCTCATAATGGTTTTTACATTTTCTTAATAATTGGGGAATCAAAAGAAGAATACTATTTTGTGAGAAGTGAAAATTGTGCAAAATTTAAATTTCACTATCCATAACTAAAGTCTATTAGGACACATTTATATGTTGTTGTTGTTTTTAATGTATTGTCACCAGCTGCTTTTGTGCTACAAAGGCAGAACGGAGTAGTTGCCAGACACTATATTGATCTACTTACTACCTGGCCATTTACGATGTTTGCTGACCTCTATTCTATGTCACTGACCAGCCTGTCTATTGCAGAGTAATGCCTACAAAACACCGCTGGCAGCCCTGGTGCCCAAGAGGCCTGGTGCCAAGCAGGGAGCAAGCCCCTAATGCACAGCGATGAGTGGGTTCCGCAAGCCCACAATGACCCAGTCTCTGCGCAGGAACATCTTGGAGATGCAGCGGTCCTTGTTGACTGGCATGGACTTCTTCTTGCCCTTGCCACTCTTGGGGATCTCAGTCCACATCTCCAGCACATTCTCCAGCACCATGTGGCAGTGCCTGTCAAAAACCCTCACCCGGTCCAGGAGCTTCTTGTTGTTGCGACAGTTGATGAGCACCTGGGTGTTGTTCTTGCCTGACTGCATGATCACGGAGCATGAGCCCGAGTTAAACTCTTCCTCCTCCGCTGATGCAGCTCCTCCGTGGTCATCTCACTCTTGGGCTTGTTGAGAAGCCTCATGCGGGTGGGGGTTGCGCTCGCAGAACCCCCCTGTCCTCGGCGTTGTGTGGGCCTCCAAAAAGCAAGTGCGAGCCAGGTTTAGTTTTATCCTGTGGAAAAAGGGGGGGCGGGGGGGGGGGAGAGGGACAACACCCTAAAGATTGTTGTAAAAATTTAGAAAGCAACATGTAAAGTCCCCGGTCTTCCTTCACCTATATTTGCTCAATAAATGCTATTGAGTATGCCTAATAGTCAGTCGGTTTTAAATGTTTGTTGAGGGAATTATGCTTGACTATGTGGATGGATATGGCATGAAATTCTAGTGTACCCTGTAAATTGAATGAGACCGTGTTCAGACTTAGTCTTTTCCTTGAAAGGAATAATACCGGAGCAAAAATGCTCTTACTAAACCAAATAGTCTTGAAACTGAAAAGCCAGTCTCTAGGCCTGCCACGTCTCAGGAGGTTAATCATATGCTTATCAGTCTTATCTTCCCTTGTATACTTGTGGGCGGCACTGTACACAGTCAGCTGTATTTCCCCAGGTGCTGAATAATAGCAACGCGGAACATTAAAGCTGGAAGGGCCATTAGACATCATGTGACCCACACTGAGGAAGAATCTACGGCGAAAGAAGAATCTGAATTCTGGCCTCCTAGACACCCAGTCCAGAGTGTTTTGCCTTGTGCCCTAAAGCCTTCAAGCGCGGAGGTGCTCAAACATTTGGAGATGTTATGTACTTTCACTTTCACTCTGCTTTTATGTTTAATGTTTGCTTAGCATTATGGCAGCCTCGAAGAGTTGTTATAAGCAAGGCTTTAGAAACAGCCTCACTTAGCTGTGAATCCTGGCTCTTCCACTCCCTAGCTGTGGTGACTTTTTGCAATCCTGTCTGCTCCCGCTTCAAAATATCACCTCATCTCTGGCCACACTACCATGAATAGGCATGAAATCATCAAAATTCAGACCGAATGTGACACCTCTCAGCACCTCCACTGTTTTCAGCCCAGGCCCAGCATCTCTCTCCTGGACCACTATAATCGGCTCCTGACAGGTCATCCTGCTTCTACTCTTGTTTCTTTTATAGTCTGTTCTCCAGCCGGCAGCCTAAGTAAGCTTTTAAATCTGTAAATCTGACCACATCACTGCTCAAATCCTCCAGTGGCTTTCCACTGGATTGAAAGCCACTTGAGGACTGAAGGGTCCCTGATGGATTTTGGTCGCTTAGCAGAGAGCCTGGAGTTTTGTGTTGCTCATTGACTCAGCCACACTGGCCTCCTTCCTTCCCTCCTTCCTTCCTTCCCTCCTTCCTTCCCTCCTTCCTTCCTTCCTTCCCTCCTTCCTTCCCTCCTTCCCTCCTTCCCTCCTTCCTTCCTTCCTTCCTTCCTTCCTTCCTCCCTCCCTCCCTCCCTCCCTCCCTCCCTTCCTTCCTTCCTTCCTTCCTTCTTTCCCTCCCTCCCTCCCTCCCTCCCTCCCTTCCTTCCTTCCTTTCTTCCTTCCTTCCTTCCTTCCTTCTTTCCTTCCTTTCTTCCTTTCTCCTGCCATTCCCCAGATCTCACTTCCTCACTTCTTTCAGAGTGAGGAAGTGAGCTCCTCTGCTCACATACCTTCTCAGAGAGTACACTCCCCATCACCTATCTTAATATGGCCTTCTCATCACTTTCTTTCCCTATTCCTCTTCACTTTTCTTCATAACACTGCAATGCACCAGACATTATGTTATGTACATATTGGTTTATTTATTCACTTCTCCCATCAACCTCTAGGTTGTAAGCTCTGCATTTTGTGCACTGTATTCCCAGTTCTTAAAACATCAAGTGTTACCCTAGCTGGTTTTGCTCAGTGGTTAGAGCATCAGCTTGCGGACTGAAGGGTCCCTGATGGATTTCGGTCAAAGGCATATGCCTGGGTTGGAAGCTTGATCCCCAGTGGGGGAAGTGTAGGAGCCAGCTGATCAATGATTCTCTCTCATCATTGATGTTTCTATCTCTCTTTCTCCCTTCCTCTCTGAAATCAATAAACATATATTTTTAAAAAAATTAAATGCCATTAAGTGGACATTGAATGAATGAAGTTACTTAGCCCCTCTAATCTAAATCAGATCAGAATTCCCAGGTTTTTGATCTGAAAAACAGGGATCATATTTGCCACAAAGTTATTGTGGAAGTTAAATATAAATTGAAATAATGTATATAAACAGTAGAACATAATAAATGCTCACCCTTTTTGTTGTTGTTTTGTCACACATTATTATGCTTTAAGTAAAGGAAAATAATCCTCCTACCCTATTTCCAAAGGCTATGTTTTTTTTAATTATAGGGCAGTTCTTACTTTTTCAAGTTAGCAGTATACATTTTTTAAACTTGCATCTACTATCTTATAAAATATACTAGAGGCCTAATGCACAAATTCGTGCACAGGCGGGTCCCTCTGGGTGTTCTGCTGGGATTAGGCCGAAACCCACAGTCCAATGCCTCCTGCAGTTCCTCTCTGCTGCTCCGGCTCATCTTGGTCCCACTATGCCTGCCACAGGCTCACGCTGAATCAATCCCGATCTAGAGAGGCTCACGCTGCCACAGCAGTGCTCACCAGCCATGAGCCCCGCGTCTGGCGCCTTCCCAAGGGGAGTGGCCTGCAGGATTGGGCTGAAACCAGCTCTCCAACATCCCCAGAGGGGTCCCAGATTGCAAGAGGGTGCAGGCCAGGCTGAGGGACCCCACTGGTGCACAATCTGGCCAGGGAGAGACCATGGGAGGGCTCCAGGGCATGTCCAGCTCATCTTGTTCAGTCTCGATCTGCCGGACCCCAGCAGCAAGCTAACCTACCATTCGGAGCATCTACTCCCTGGTAGTCAGTGCACATCAGAGTGAGTGGTTGAGCAGAGCAGTCTTAGCATTTCATTAGTACATTATGCTTTGATTGGTTGTTCGGTTATTCCACTGTTTGGTCTATTTCATATTACTCTTTTATTATATAGGATAGTTTCAGTATCAGAGAACAGATTTTTGCCTTACTTTCCTAATGTATAAAAGTAAACTGTCATATCAGTTTGACATTAAATCTTCATTGTAATGTTCTATTTATGATAGTAAGTCTCTCAAAAATACATAAAATGCCAGAGACAACAGAAGGCAGAACAAAATAAGTTATGAAACATGCAAAGCTAGAACAGAGCTGAAAAGTTGAGAAAGTTATTTAACAGAGGCATACAAGATATAAAATTTAATTTTAATATTTAGCTGTAGTCAATCCTAAATACAAATTTGTGCAAAAATTTAAAAAATGCAAGAACATATATGAAGTAGAAAGTGACATTCTACTACAATCCACTCACTCTTTCCATGCTCCAAAATAATAATTATTAACACCTCCTTCATTTTCCATGTACTGACATACCTATAAGTATATGTATCTCTTTTATCAAATGGTATTGGACTATACATACTCTTTGACAACTTTTTTCTCTTAATTATCTTTCCATGTCAGTGTCATAGTTTTCTTTCAATTCCTCAAACATGCCAAACCTTGCTTACCTTAGGGCCTTCCATAAAGCCCTGAAATATTCTTTCCCATACATTGCAAGTATAGTTTCTTGTTTCCCTTTAATTCCTAAGTATTTTATTCTTTTCGTTGCTATTATTATTCTCTTAATTTTTTTCTCTTTGATTTTTGCATTCTATCATTCTAAAGGAACATTTTACTCTTTTATATTCCTAGAATCCTGAAATGTTTGAAAAATAATTACATAAAAGTGAGTTAGTGTCATGAGGTTTTAGAATTTGATTTAGGTGTGTGTGCTTTCAGATCATGTGTGTGCGAACTCTCCTGCAGGAGTAAAGATATTTGCCTTGCAAAACAAACAAACAAACAAAAATAAATTTAGCCTATAAATAAAAAAAAAATGGTTCTGACATCAGTGGCTGTTAACTCTGACTACACATCTGAATCACCTGGAGAGCTTTTATAAGCTATTTTGGTGGTCTTAGGGGAGCATCCCATACTAATTGAAACAACCTCAGGGTGGCATCCTGGGCATCAGGATCTTTTTGTCTTTCTTTCTTTCTTCCTTCCTTCCTTCCTTCCTTCCTTCCTTCCTTCCTTCCCTCCTTTCTTTCTATCTACATATAAAAGCCTAAGCAACCAAACAACTGAATGACCAAACAATGGTTCAGCCAGTCGCTATGATGCACACTGACCACCAGGGGGCAGATGCTCAGTTGCCCCATGGTGGTCAGTGTGTTCCCACAGCCAACCTCCCATGGTCCCTCCCCCCAACCTGCTGACCCTGATAGGCCCTGATTGGGACTGGGCAAGATGGCTCCAATTGCCGACCAGGCCGAGGGACCCCACCCGTGCATGAATTCATGCACCAGGCCTCTAGTTGAGAAATAAAAGACATGTAATATTATATTAGTTCCAGGTGTACAACATAATGATTCGCTATATGTATATTTTGCAAAATAATCCATCACCACATGTGTGCTATTTCTTTAATCAGGCAGGATATCTCCAAGGCCTCCCATGAGAAGTGGGAGGTCCCAGCTCCACACCAGAACCCCAGCCCAGGGTTCCAGAGCTGGGAAGAAAAGTCCCTATAACATCGGGCTGTAAAAACCAGCAGGGATGAGCTGACTGGTTTGGCTCAGTGGATAGAGCATCAAACTATGGACTCTAGGATCCTGGGTTCAACTTCAATCAAGGACACATGCCCAGGTTGTGGGTTTCATCTCCAGTATTGGGTGTGCAGGAAGCACCTAATTGATAATTCTCTCTCATCGTTGATGTTTCTCTCTTGCTCTCTTCCTCTCTGAAATCAATAAAAAAAACATTAAAAAACAACAGAGATTGTGGCTGAGTGACATGGAGGGTGTGGAGTCCCAGGTGTTCCTTTTAAAGAGCCTGCATACAAATGTACACAGTCCTGATTCCTCTGAGCTCCAGTGCCAGGCAGTGGCTTTGGGGGGGAATCCAGGGGAAGAACTAGACTGTTTGGCATTGGAGCAGGAACTCAGGGGTGGCTTTCTCCTAGACAGGGGTGCTTGAAAGGGTCATTGTTCCTGTGCTAGGACCTTTCTCATTGCAGTGCTGACTAGCAGCCATATCTGAGTCCATCAGCATGGCCCACACTGCCTGCTATGCCCTGGTGATTCTCTGAGACCCTGCCCCATCCAATTTGCAGCCCCAACCAAGCTGTTTGCAGCTGTTTTTCCATATGAGTGGCCTGTGCTGTCATAGGCTTCAAACTTTGCTAAAATCTCTTAAACAAGCAGCACCTGGAGTCAGCATTCACCAAACAATATCTATTAAAGGCCCAACAACCAGAACTAGCACCATCCTGCCTTGCCTCAGTGCTGGGCCTCACCTGGGTACTTCCTAGCCCAATACAAATAGCAGATCTCTATGTAGCTCCTGCCGGGTGGCTGACTTTGCAGCTCTGGGGAGACCCCAGAGCCAGTGGCCCAGTGAATAGCTTCTGACCATACCAGATTACAATTCTATACATCCACAAGCAGCACACGCAAGCGGCAGACTCCGTGAGCACGAAAGCCCCACTGAATTAGGTCCTGCTCCTTAGCAGTGTCTCATGCATAGCAACTCTTCCACTGTAGACTCAGCTTGTCCTCACAGATAATTGGCCTGGAGACCAATTCCTCCCACTGACACCAATTCCTCCCAGTGACACCAATCAAAGTACAACAAGACTGTGCACACAGCCCACACAGGGGCATACCTAGAGTTCCCAGCTCAGGTGACTAGGGAGGCTGAGCCACTGAGCTCTACAGGATACCTATTACACAAGGCCACTCTACCAGTTCCAGGAGACATAACAGCTCTAGCTAATACATAGAAACAAACACAGGAAGCTAAAGTGTGGAGACAAAAAAACATGTTACAATGAAACAAATGGAAACAAGCAAGCTACTAGATACATAATTCAAAAACAATGGTTATAAGATTACTCAAGAATCTTACATTAACTGAAATAAAGAATAATTTATAGTGATTCAACAGTAGAGAATTTTGAGAATCAAATTAATGATTTGGAATATGAGGAAGGAAAAAAACACTCAATCAGAAGAAGAAAAAGAAAACAGAGTCCAAAAATATGAAGACAGTGTAAGGAGCCTCTGAGACAACTTCAAGCATACCAACATTTTAATTATGGGGGTTCCAGAAGGAGAAGAGAGAGTAAGATATTGACAACCTATTTGAAGAAATAATGACAGAAAACTTTCCCTTACCTGGTAAAAGAAATGGACTTGCAAATTCAGGAAGCACAGAAAGTCCCATACAAGAGAAACCCAAAGAGGACCACACCAAGACACATGATAATTAAAATGGCAAGGGCAAAGACAAGGAGAGAATCTTAAAAGCAGTAAGAGAAAGGCAGTTAGTTACCTACAAGGGAGCTCTCATATGACTGTCATCTGATTTTTCAACAGAAACTTTGCAGGCCAAAAGGGAGTGGCAAGAAATATTCAAAGTGATGAATAGCAAGGACCTACAACCAAGATTACTCTACCCAGCAAAACTATCATTTAGAATTGAAGGTTAGAAAAAGCTAAAGGAGTTCATCACCACCAAACCAATATTACATGAAAAACTGAAGCATTCTTGAAGAAGAAGAAGGAGGAAGAGGAGAAGGAGGAGGAGGAGGAGGAGGAGGAGGAGAAATGATAATAAAAAATATGAACAATAAATACATATCTATCAAAAACTGAATCTAAAAATCAAAATAAATGAACAAGAAATCTAATGAACAAAATCAGAAACTGATGAATAAAATAGAATCAGAGGCATGGAAATATAAAACAAACTGATGAATTTCAAAGGGAATGGGGATGGCGAAGACCTGGGGTAGGGCAGGAACTGGTGGTGGGAGCAATGGGAAGAAAAAGGAGGGACATCTGTAATACTCTCAACAATAAAGATTTTAAAACATAACAAATAAAGATAGATAATAGATAGATAGATGATAGATAGATGATAGATAGGTAGATAGATAGATAGATAGATAGAAATAAAAATAAAGACAAAAAAGAGGGGAAAACAAAGAATGTTTGAGCAAATTTAGGATTGGATGTTTTGAATAATGTTGGCAGACTCTGATCCATAGGGGTGGTCTCTAGTTGTCCAGTGCCCTTGGATGATTTAGGGCAGCAGAAAATATTGGCTTGATGTATGAAAGCTAGTTAAAGGAGGTGGTTGGGGATATTAGTTTTGGATTGGTAGTTTTTATATGAAAAGCACATTCACAGGGGTCATTTGCTATCTCTAGGAATCAGCTAGCTCCGGGAGAGACAGTCTTTGTTCTATCAGTAATACCACCAAGAAGCCAAAATATCATAAAATATATCTCTAAAAGCATATTTAATACATTTCTAACCTACTTTAAGTATTATGAAGGTTTATTCCCTGATTAAATTGTTCAGCTGAAGGTTAGACTATTATTGCTATGTGGTATTTTAAATACACTATATACTATACTAAGCATAGTACAATATATATTGATTGAAAAATGATTTCTGTTAGGATGACTTAATATATATAGAGCTTTATTCAAGTAATTTTGTAACACTGACATATTTTTAGAAATGCTTGAGTTACTTATTTGAAGTAGTTTTATGGAAATAAAATACATAAAAGCTGTAATTTTCTCTTAATTAATACCATATTATTTGATCTTAAGTTACAATAAATCTCCTCTGTCTCAATATGGTATATTTAAGTGCTCAGAAGCAATCCATTCTCTGTGAGAGGTATGAAATATTTTTTAGGTAATTAAGTATTTGTGTGTGTGTGTGTGTGTGTGTGTGTGTGTGTAAATCTTTGTCTAGTTTAATACAGGAAAATTGACAAGGCTAGAAATTTGGAGTTAAAAAGCTGAGTTTAAGAAATGGTATTGTGCATTTCCAGCCAGTGATGTTTGGCAATTCACTTAATTTCTCTGAATAGCAAGTTGATTATCATGAAAGCAGAGATAACAGTGATTTTTACTAGATGAACTTTTGGGAGAAATCAATGAATCTAAATGTGATTGTATTTGTCAATGTGTTTTATAACCACAATGCACTGTGTGCATGTATTTATGGCTTACTCCTACTGCAATATACTGTAGAGACATTTTTTCAGAATAAGAATTCAGAAAGTTTTTTGTAATTGTAGAAATGTTCAAGGGCAAGACCAGAGGGGGAGAACACTAAAAATTGATTCAGGAAAAGAATAATAGTTTACTGTCTATTTATGTAGTGAAATTTTGGACTTAAAGGGTATTTTCCATCATTGAACTTCAAAGAGTTTTCAAATGTTTATTTATTTTCATAATATTTTGAAGTCAGATTAAAGTTGTCATTTGCTCTCTAAAAGGGAAATAAATACAGAGCAAGTTACATAACCTGCTTGAGTCAAAATTAGAACAAAGGCTTTCAATTTTGCCACGTAGTCTCAGACTGGATATTGTACTGCTCGCATAATAAGTACCTTCTTTTGCTGGAATCATCAAAGATTTGGTTTTATCAAAATACTTGCTAGTGGTCCTAGCTGGTTTGGCTCAGTGGATAGAGCATCAGGCTGTGGGCCAAAAGGTCCCAGGTTTGATTATGGTCAAAGGCACATACCTTGGTTGCAGGATCCTCCCTGGCCTGGGCCCTGATCGGGACATGTGCCAGAGGCAACTAATTGGTGTTTCTCTTACATCAATGTTTCTCTCTGTCTTTCCCTCTCTCTTCCCCTCTCTCTAAAAATCAATGGAAAAATATTCTCAGGTGAGGATTAAAAAAAAACAACTTGCTGTTTCAAGCAATTAAATATAGAAAATCTGTCATCAAATAATCGTAAGGAACTCATCTTCAGAAGTACACCACGTCAAGTCTTCTAAGATGCAGACCTTAGTCTATATTGATGAAGTGAAGAATCTGCAGCTTTTCCTGAGGTCCCAGAAATACTGTTGTTGGCTATTCTGGGCCACCCTTTCTTCTGTTCTCCTCTAAAGAACAAATATCTTCACATTCCTCTTTTTCCTAAAACTTCAGCTGATTTAGGACTACATAATAAAAGTCTGATTCCAAAGCTCCTTATTTGGCTTACAGGGTCTTTATTTTCTGACTCTAAAATACCTTCTCCTGCTTCCAACTGCCTTTGTACTTATGCCTAATTGACTTTCTTATCATTCAGACACCAGCTAGGCCTTTTCTCTGCTTTGCTTTTACTTTCAACATTAATTCCACCTAAAATAGCATTAAGAAGAGGTTGAGGGGAGAAAGACAAGGCTATATTTGTTGAATACTTATTGAGTGTTCTACACAGTGTCCTAATTTGCACCACAAGCTCATGAAGTAGGTATTCTTATCTTCCATTTTGCTGATGATGAGATTCATTTTTGTGGCATTAAGTAAGCTGTCCAAGGTCACAAAGTGGCAGGGCTAGCTTTGGAACCAAAGTCCAACTCCAAAACACAAGTTATGACCTATTTAATATGCTGAATTTCTCCACCCACTCTGTGTATACTCCTCTAATGGTACTTACCAGATGTTTGCTTTTGATTGAGATATAATTCACACATAATATAAAATTCATCTGTTGAAAGTGTACAATTCAATATATATTCACAGTGTTGTCTAACCATCACCACTATCTAATTCCAGAACATGTTCATCACCCCATTCCTCCTTCCTGGCCAACACTACTCTGTTTTCACACCTATGTATTTGCCTATTGTGGGCATTTCATACAAACAGATTTACACAACACGTGATCTTTTCTGTCTAGCTTCTTTTACTTAGCTTAATGTTTTCAAGGTTCATCCACATTGTAATATGTTTCAGTACTTCATCCCCTTTTGTAGATGAATACTATTCCATTTTGTGGAAACACCACATTTTGTTTATCTATCCTTCAACTTTATTCCTTTATATATCGATATCCAATTGTTCCAGCATCATTTGCTAAAACAAACAAACAATGGACATTTTGTTTGGTTTTACTTTTGAGCTATAACAAATAATGTTTCTGTAAACATTTATATACTAGTTTTTGTGCAGACATGTTTTTAATTCTCTTAGTTATATAACCAGGAGTAGAATTGTTGGGTCATACAGTAACTGTGTACAACATCTTGAAGAATCATTGAACTGTTTTCCAATGCAGCTGTACTACTTTACATTCCTACCAATTTATCTTTTTTTTAAATTATTATTTGTGCTTTTGGTGTGTAGTCTAAGAGACCATTGCATAATAAAAGGTTACAAAGATTTACTACTGTGTTTTCTCTAAGTTTTACAATTTTAGCTCTTACATTTAGATCTTTGATCCATTTTTTAAAGATATTTTTTTCATTGATTTCAGAGATGAATGGAAAGAGAGAAATAGAAGCATCGATGATGAGAGAGAATCGTTGATTGCCTGCCTCTTCTATGCCCCAAACTAGGGATCTAGCCGCAACTCAGGCATGTTTCCTGACCCACGCCTGGGAATCCAACCATAACCTCTTGTTCATAGGTTGACACTATCACTGAACCACGCTGGCTGGGCTTGGATCCATTTCAAGTTAATTTTGTAAATGGTTTAGGTAGAGCTCCAACTTTGTTCCTTTATATGTGGATATCCAATTGTTCCAGCATCATTTGCTAAAATAAACAAACAAACAAAACCCTTATTATTTCTTCCATTGAATTATCTTGGCTCTTACCATGATTTTTTTAATCAACATCTGCACGTGGCTACTACTATGTATTCCTTGAGGGAAACTCTTGTGTTCATACCTCTGTGTCTTCCATGGGACTATGACATAGTAAATCTTCAACAAACACGTTCAGTGAATGAAAAGATGATTGAAGATTCCTATTGTTAACCAACAAATACCAAGTGCGGTAGACTTTGCTAGGTGTTGGGGAAGTTTCATACATGTAACGCACAGTCTAGTGAATTTTTCAAATCGTAAGTTTCCAAGGGATCCCAGAATCTTACAGTTTAGACTGAAATGGGTCTTTGAGATCATAGACCCCCTCACTTGCCAGTAAGAAAATGCAGACGTTGGAAGGCTAAATAGCAGCTTGTGGCCTATCTTATGTAAATTTACCAGAGGGTCCCAGGTCTCTTTGAATTTATACTCTAACAATTACAAGTTAACAAAGGATTTTTTTTCAGTTAGCCCTTGATAAAGCCCTTTCCAGATGAAAGACAATGCTTCGGTTTCATAGCATACTTATCTTCTGAGATAACTGCTATCAGATATTTTTTTAAAATCTCCATCCTAGCTGTACATTATTACTCCTTTCTCTGAATTTCTATAGATCTTACTTGCTCTTCCACAAAATTAGCAATCTCTCTGTACTGCCCTATTGCGTTGGAATGTTATATAATTTTGAATTATTATTTATCATAGGTTTATGTATGGCCTTCCTAAGGAGACTATTCCAACTAGACTTGGGAAAATTTTAGATTTTACACTTTATTGTATGATATGTAGAGCCTTGTACCTAGTGGACATGGAGCAGATGTTTCTTGATATTACTTAGATAATAAGTAATAAGTGTGTTTAGATAATTCATGTTTAAAATAGGAAACTATTAGGCCTAAGTTTCATTCTGTTTCCTCCCTTTCAGAGATCAGGCAGCTCAATCTTAGCTCAGGGTTAGAGGCTTAAGGAAGAAGCACCTTCTCTCACTTTCTGATGATCCTCTACTAGCTCTCCAAGAAATAGAGTCCAGGGACCTAATAATTAGTATATACTGGTATTCCCTAAACATGTATACACACTTTTAATGATTATAAAGTCAGTATTTATTAACATGCAGTTCATTTTCAAAATTAAGTGAGTTATCAGCTATTAAAATGTGTATACATTTTTGGGTGATACCCTAATATTACTATTAAAAATATTAAAATTCTATTAAAAGCATAAAAACTTTGGCAGAATTCCCCCCAACAACTCAAGAAATTAAACAAAATGTCAAGGGAACTCTGAGTTGTAGTTTTAAATTACTGAGTCAGAAAGTAGAGAAAAACATCCTGTTTTCCTTCTTATTTCAAGCTTTCTTTCTAGTTTTGAGGTGGACGAAGGAGATGGAATATGAGTCCTAGCCTCATATTGCTTTACAGAACATAACCGCATCTTTGAAACTGTTTAACTGAGTTAAAATATAAAATTAAGACTAAATAAAAAGTTGCCAAATGAGAAAGAATATGCCATGACATGATATTCGGTAGAATATTATGCCTCTATGGGAATACAGTGAGCTTGTTAATTGATTGTGATAGGACAAATGGTGTGTGGGCTAAAGTGCTTCTCTAATAACTGAATACAAAGCATTTTAGCATATGGTTAGGTCATGGAGAACAAACAAACAAAAAACCTCTCAGAATTTTGTGAAGTTAATGTTTTCCCTCATCTATCAGAAATCACTCAATCTCTTATTTCAAATTCATGGTATTTTACATTTATGCTAGAGAATGAAACACGCTGGATCAACGATAAAATCATTCTCATTCCACTTCTCTGGACTTCATTTGTAAAATGAGGCCTAGACTTTTTGCTCCTCAAATTGTAATCCGTGGAACAACAGCATCAGCAACAGCATTCCGTGAAAGTTAGTTTGAAATAGGAAATCTGGGTCCCAAACTAGATCTCCTAAATCGGAATTCTCATTTTCAGAAAATCCCAACCTAATTTGTATGCATGTTTGAGAAGACTGACCTACATGATATGATGTAACTTCCAGCTAGTAATTGCTACCATCCCATGATTCTAGTTGAAAGACTCCAAGTTAGGAAACATGAGAGTCTTCCTTAGGAGTTACATTTGACTTGAGGAAACAGATAGCTCAGCATGTTGAACTAACCTTTCAGGTCACAGCTTTAACAAGACAAAGAAAATAAAGACTTGCTCTGTTTGTTTGATGCTTCAGTTTCTTTCCTATCACACTAAGATTAATTTTAGTATTTAAATGGACATCAACCAATGTAAACCTATTTAAATATTAAGTAATTTAATATTTGTTGAATTCCTTCAACTTTCTAAGTGCCATCAAAAAACACACGAAAAACCCTTACGAGGTAAGTTTCCTGCTGTTGAGGCACCTAATGACGATGGTAGCTTTGCTTGGAATATCTTAGTGTCTGGAGCCCTTTGCTGATTTAATTATAGGCTGATTTATAATTTGTTATTATCCAGAAGAGGAAGCCACACCAAGTCATTAAAATACCTTATGCTTAAGTCTCAGGATGATAAGCACAATGTGCTGGTGGATTCACCGGCAGCTTCATCTCCGGCGTGCTGTTCCCATTGACATTGTGCATGTGATCAAGCAGCCAGAAATCATTGTAGTCTCTGAGCTATGCTTTTTCTCCTGATTTCTGTGCAACCCCCAAAGAGGACATGGTTTAATTCAAGGTCAGCAGAAATTCCATATGAAAATATTTGAGTCCAGTAGGGAGTCGGTGAAGGTGGTAGAGGAATGAGCTGGTCCCTGTCGGGGGGAGAAAGGTTGGCAGTTCTAGGAGCTCACTCCAGAGGCCAAGAGAGAACTAGATTACCAAAGAAGGCCAATGCTGGGGTGGGTGACCTTCTGAAGCTGGGAACATTATTAGATTAAGTTCACATTTTCAAATGAATATGCCATCCTCATGAACAGGTTTGCCATTTCAAATCAGAGGGTAACGTACATTTGATGGCCAATTGCGATTAGTGACAGCATACTTGGTGTGCAAACGTCATTAAACAATGATACTACTAAGTGAAGTTTCTAGCTCAGTCAATGTAGTTCAGTGGTTGAGTGCCGACCTATGAACCAGGAGGTCACAGTTCGATTCCCGGTCAAGGCAGATGCCTGGGTTGTGGACTCGATTCCCAGTGTGGGCATGCAGGAGGCAGCAGATCAATGATTCACCTCTCTCGTCATTGATGTTTCCATCCCTCTCTCCTTTCTTCCTCTCTGAAATCAATAAAAATATTTTAAAAATAAATAAGTGAAGTTTCTATGTTTCAATAGAAGCTCTTTCAATATCATTTCACTAGTCAATCCTGTGCCTTTCAGTCTAGTCAGATATAAATGGTTCTTCTGGTTCTTGAGGCACCCTGTTTCCCCGAAAGTAAGACATCCCCCCAAAATAAGACCTACTTCCAGTTTTGCCTCTAGCTGTAATATAAGGCATCCCCTCGAAAATAAGACCTCCCCGATAATAAGACCTCCCCTGAACATAAGGCCTCCCCGGAATATAAGGCCCCCGAAGCTATCGTAAGGTTTCTGACTCCTGATTTAAAGAGACCTCACACTGCCTGAACAGCTCTGGCTGTGCTGTGGCCAATCAGTGAGCTGGTTTGTGATGACAACTATGGTACTACCTTACCGTATACAGGTGATAAATTTCCTTTTTTTTTTTTTTGTTCAACAATAAATGTGTACCGTATTCTTCTTCATGGAAAAATAAGTCATCCCCTAAAAATAAGATCTAGCATATCTTTGGGAGCAAAAATTAATATAAGACACTGTCTTATTTTCAGGGAAACAGGGTAGTACTCAGCAGCTGTTGTAATTGCTTTTTTGTCATTTCCTGACACATAGTTTGCTATTTTGTATTATTTTTCTCTTTATTGGTGTGTGTCCTGACATTCTATCTAGATTGTAACTTTCTTGAAAAGAAGGAGAGAGCCTCGTACCTGTCACCAATTAACCCCATTGGAGCTAATTATGTTGAGTTTTCTTAGAACTCTTTAACATTCAGTTACTTTCTTTAAGCAAATGTTTTATAATTTTATTGCTGATTCTTCTGCTTAACGGAATGTTCCACTGATGGTTCATTAAAACAAGCCTATTCTTTCTTGTGTGTTGTTGGTTTTTTATTTTTTGTATTAACAACTTGCTACTTTATATTTTAAGAATTAATGTAGTCCAGCTTCAGGAAATCCTTATCAAGTAAAGCAAATGCTTATCCTTTTCTAATAGATAAGAAAAATGAAGCAAAGTGGTGTTGTTCAGTGTCAACAGACACTGAGAACCTATTATGTGCTAGGTACAGAGATACAGAGATGAACAAAGTAGAGCTCCAACCTTATGAATGTGCCAGCAAGAAAATAAACTATGATACTGTGCAATACAGGCTGTAATTGATATATTAACAGAGGATAGAGCAAAGAGTGCAGAAGAGGAAACATGAAGAGAATGGGTACCTAACAGGCTGGGAAGCAGAGGTGAGAAGGAGAGTAGAACTCAGCCAGGAGTGGCAGGGACTAAGTTAGGGAGGGCATTTCAGACTAAGTAGAGGATATGATATATACAAAGACAGAAATATGTGTCGTTGGCATCAATGAATAAGCTTCCTTTTCTGTGATTATCAGGGAACACACGAAGTGAATTTTAAAGTTGTTTTAAATGCAAAGATTTTTTATTTCAAAGGCAACATAGATTAAGGCCAAAACTGCTATGTCATTATGTGTAGTGTGGGAGTGAGATTGGGAGATATAATGGAAGTAAGTTTGTGCAGCTGGAGCAAAGGGAGTATCCAGATAACTTGGAGATAAAGTTGGCCCGATGTCAGTGGGGCAGTGTGAGGGCGTAGGAGAAAGAAGGGTAAAGTCTTGGGGTTATTGCTCGCTCTGTTAATCAACAGAATAAAAACTAAACTCTCTCATGTAATCTCAGCTATCAGGACTTTAATCAGGAGTTTTGATCATGGCTTCTGCTCTTGAAGGTTAAGTAAAACAATGTGATATCAGGACATGATCACACAGGACCCGTGTCCACTAGTTATTGTCTTCTTCACCATTCCCCAAGCAGGTTATTTCTTTGCTCCACCTTGGATAAGCACTCTGATAATGACAAAATTAAAGAATGTTAGCCAAAAAAATTTTAAAGCCCTTAAGCCTATGAGTTGGAGAATTAATTATTTTCCTATTAACATTGTTGAAGTAAGGCAAGTATAATTCAGGTCAGAGCCCACTATTTATCGCCACAGGTCAAAAAGTCCCTCTAAATGATTAGGACTTGCAGTTTAAAGACTTTTCCCTCCTTGTAATGACATTATCACATGCTCAGTGTAACCACTAAAGAATGTTAGTTAGGTTAAGGGCAACAGGCTTACGCAAAATTGAAGGTATTCGTAAGTACCATTTTAAGTACAACAGAAAGATAATGGGCTTTGAGAGACTTGTTCACAGTGTCTACCATTGACTTCCCATTTTAATCATTTGATTATTAATTGAAAAACAGGCATGGAAGATCCAGTAGCAGGATATATTAGATGACATCAAGAGCAAACAAATTTTCATATTTGATCCTGGCTGTGAGGCTCATTAGTAAGGCTAATTAAAACCGAATATAAAGTTTTATCTATTCTGATCAATCATTTTCTTGTTAGAGCAGCTCAATCTCTAGAAAGGAAGCCAATTTTTCCTAAATATGTGATTAATGTGATGCCAATTTCCTTTTAAACCTTTTTACTCAGTCTGGTTTTCATTAGTCAAAGAGGTGATTAAATAGTTTCTGGTATTTTGTTACTAAAAGTAACAACATTTCTGTGTCCTGATGATCCTATATACATAAATTTTTGTGCCTTATTGACGTTAAAAATTAATGTCAGAGCACTTTCAGAATGGAGACACCAGGATCTCCCGATATATTCTCCACACTGATCAAAGTTACAAAAACAAAAACAAAACAAAACAAAAAACAACCATTGCCTCAGACAATGAGGCAATTTATGCCTCAAGGTATTGTCAAAAACACTGGAGCAATAAGTTGCCAATTAGTGGAGGCTAACAGCTGGAAGTGATATCAGTAATAGTAAACCAGCCAAAAGCTTGATAGGGAGGTGAAGAAAAGGGAACCTAATTAGGGAGGGAAGGAGAGAGGGAGAGGGAGAGGGAGAGGGAGGGAGGGAGGGAGAGAGACTTGTTTCACATATTTTGCATTCATGGGTTGCTTCTTGTATGGGCCCTGATCAGAGAATTAAACCCACATCCTTTCCCTGTGTGCTCCGTGGTTAGTGCATGGGTCCGCACACTGCAGGTCGAGGGTTCAATTCTCCCTCAAGGGCATATACCTGGGTTGCAGAATCATTGCCAGGCCCTGGGCAGGGCTTGTGCAGGAAGCAACCAATTGCTGTATCTTTCTGCCATCAATGTTTTCTTTGTCTCTTTCCTTCCTCTCCTTCCCTTCCACACTCTCTTGGGTGAGGATAAACAAAGATAAACAAAACAAAAAACACCTCGCAACCTTGGCATATCAGAACAACACTCTAACGTGAACTACTGCACTAATGCAAAAATAGCATGTTAAGTGAAGGAAGCCAGACACAACCGACCACATGTTATATGATTACATCTAAAATGTCCAGAAAGGGCAAACTATAGAGACAGAACATGGATTACTGGTTAGCTAGGGCTAGAGGTATAAGTTGAATTAATCGTAAGAGGGAATGTAAGATCTTACTGGGGCAGTAAAAATGTTTAGGACCAGATCGGTAGCTTAGTTGGTTGGAGCCTTGCCCCAGTACAATAGGGCTGCAGTTTGATCCTCGGTCAGGGCATATACAAGAAACAGCCAAAGAAAACATAAATGAGTGGAGCAATAAATCAATGTCTCTCTCTTCAAAAATTAATTTAAGAATGTTTAATGTTCTAAAACTGATTTATGGTGACAAATGTATAATTGAACAAATTTTCTAAAAGTCATTCTATTACACACTGGAAACAGGCCAATTTTAACATGTGTAAAGTATGCTTCAATATAGTAAAAAAATGTCTAAAAGACAAGAGAGACATTGTAATAATGCTCCACTCACTATGTTCTTTCAGAGTCTCCTTCCCAACACTTAGTTCTTTCAGGTTCTTCATTCATTTTTTCTTAAATGTATTATATTATTCAACATCCTTTAAGAATCATTACACTGTAAATTTCCTAAAGATATTTGTCACCAAATACTTATAGTTAAATTTGAAAAGTAAAGAAGGAGAAATAAAAAAAAGAAAGAGAGTGAGAGAGAGAGAAAGAGAGAGAGAACCTGACTAAAACCACTGTCATTCCTATGGGAAGGAAAAGTCAAGGTGACATTGTGTATGCCAAAGCTGCAACCTATGAGGAAAGACACCACAGGCTGCACATTGAGGGGGAAATAGAGTTTATGGAATTGGTTTGGCCAAGTCGCTGAACAAATAAACAAACAACTATGATAACAAGCCCTGGAGACAGTGAGGATCAGTCTCCAGAGTTGGTACAATGAAAATATATAGTTTGCAAACAAAAAATTATGAGACATACAAAGAAACAGGCAAGTGGGGCCCATATACACAACAACTGCCTTTGAGAAGATACTGCTGTTGGACTTAGCAGTCAAAGGCTTCAAAGCAGCAATTATAAATATGTACAAAGAACTAAAGAAAACAATGCTTGTGAATAGAGATTCAAAATTTCTCAACAAAATGTTAGCAAACTAAATCAGTAATATATAAAAAGGAGATTACATATCATAACCAAGGAGAATTGATCCCAGGAATGCAAGGATAGCATGCCTGGATTTCACTCATTTTCCAGTGAGGGGCATGCAGGAGATAGTCTGAGTGATACAAAAACCAATTAATGTAACAACATATTGTACTGATAGAATACAGAACTACATCACATGATTATCTTAATGGACATAGAAAAAGCACTAAACAAAACCCAACATCTTTTCACAATAAAAATAGTCAACAAATTAGAAATGGAATAGAACATTCTCAACCTTTTAAAGGGTACCTACAAAAAAAAATCTAGAGTAATCATCACATTTAATGATAAAAGATTGAAAACTATTCATGTAAAATTGAAACTAGGTTAAGGATGTTCACCCTCTCTTTATTCACCAGGTTCCAGCTAACGCAATCAGGTAAGAAAAAAATATATAAAGCATCCAGATTGAAAAGAAAGATGGAAATCAATCTGTATTCTAAAATGGCATAATCTTGACTACAGGAAATTCTAAGAAATCCACCAAAACCACTAAAAAAAAGTTCAACAAGCTTGTAGGATACAAGGTATATGCAAAATTGATTATATTTTTATACACTAGCATGGATAATACAAATGAAATTAAGATGTAAATGTAAATTTACATAGCCACTATGGAAAACAGTATGAAAGTTCCTCAAAAAATTAAAAATAGAATTATCAGCCCTAGTCAGTTTGGCTCAATGGGTAGAGTGTTGGCCTGTCGACTGAAGAATCTCGTGTTTGATTCCAGTCAAAGGCACATGCCTGGGTTGCACTCAGTTCCCAGGGAGGGGCATGCAGGAGGTAGCCTGAGTGATTCTCTCTCATCATTGATGTTTCTATCTCCCTCTCTCTCTCCCTTCCTCTCAAAATCAATAAAAAAATATTTTTTAAAAATAGAATTACCATGGTCCAGCTATCCCATTTCATAATAGCCAAGACCTGGATACAACCTGAATGTCCATCGGTGGATGAATGGATAAAGAAAATGTAATATATACACACAGCAGAATATTATTCCATCATAAAAAAGAAAAAAATACTGCCATTTGCAACAATGTGAATGGATCTTGAGGGTTTTATGTTAAGTGAAATAAGTCAAACAGAGAAAGATAAATACTGGATGATTGCACTTATATATGAAATCTTTAAAATAATGAAAACCCCATTAATATAGAAAACAGATGAATGGGTCGGGGGGGGGTGGAGAAGAGTGAAGGGGGTCAAAAGATACAAACTTCCAGATATAAAATAAATAAATACTAGAAATGTAATGTTCAGCATGGTGACTATAGTTGTATTTGAAAGTGGCTAAGAAAGTAAATACTAAAAGTGCTCATCACAAAAAATAAAATTTGTAACCATGTGGTGATGGATCATTTTGCAAAATATAGAAATCATTGTGTTATACACCTGAAACTAATATAATGTTATATGTCTTTTATATCTCAACTAGAGGCCTGGTGCATGTAATTCATGCATGGGGGTGTGAGGTCCCTCAGCCTGGCCTACACCCTCTTCAATCCAGGATCCCTCTCACAATCCAGAACCAATGTCTCCTAACCACTCACCTGTCTGCCTGCCTGATGCCCCTAATTGATCCCTTGCTGGTCTGATCGCCCTAACTGCCTATCTTCTCCCCCCCCCCCCCCCACCGTCCCCGGCCTGATCCCCCTTACTGCCCCTCCTCCCGCTGGCCTGGTCACCCCCAACTGCCCCTCCCTGCCAGTCCGGTCACCTCTTAGTGCCCCACCCCCACCAGCCTGGTCACCCCCAACTGCCCCCCAACTGGCCTAGTAATCCCCAACTGCCCTCTCTGCTGGCCTGGTTGCATCACGCAGCCTGCTGGTCAGTTGTTGGGTCATCCCTTGCTAACCCCCCTGTCAACCTTGTCACCCCATGCAGCCTGCTGTTCGACTGTTACTGTGAGGGCATCATGACCAATTTGCATATTACCCTTATATTAATATAGATAGAAATGTAATGGGTGCAAAATAGTCAAAACAATTTTGAAGAAAACAAAGTTGTAAACTCAAATTTCTCTGTTTTATGTTACTACAAAACTACAGTAATGAAAACAGTGTGATTCTTGCATAAGGATGGGTAGATAGATCAATGGAATATAATTGAGGATCTGTCTATACAAATAAAAGAGCAATATACTAATTAGACCAGGAGACCTTTTGGAGACCTTCCAGATGTCCTGACAAAGCCAAAATGGCAGAGCCAAGGCAGAGGTGGTTAGGGGCAATCAGGCTGGCAGGGGAGGGCAGTTAGGAGGATCAGGAGGTATGCAGAGGCAGTTAGGGGTGATCAGGTAGGCAGGCAGGCAGAGAAGTTAGGGGCAATCAGGCAAGCAGGAAGAGGCAGTTAGGGACAATCGGGCAGGCAGGCAGGTGAGTGGTTAGGAGCCAGTGGTCCCAGGTTGTGAGAGGGATCCCTGTGGGATTGGGCCTAAACCAGCAGTAAGACATTCCCCCCAAGGGGTCCCTGATTGAAGAGGGTGCAGACTAGGCTGAAGGAAACCTCCCATGCATGAATTTTGTGCACCGAGCCTCTAGTCTACATCTATCTATCTATCTATCTATCTATCTATCTATCATCTACCTATCAAAAGCTAAGCAACCATCACATCAGAAACAACTGAGTGAATGACTGAAAAGCCTGTGTGGGGGTGACCAGGCCAAAAGGAGGATTAGTGAAGGGTGACCAAATGACTGAGCAGCAGGCTGCATGGGGCTACCAGGCCCACAAGGGGGGGAGTTGGGGGCAACCAGACTAGCAGGGGAGGTGCAGTGAGGGGCAAGCAGGCCGGTAGAAGGGGCAGTTGGGGGCGGCTATGCCTGCAGGGCAGGCAGTTGGAGGTAAACAGGCCAACAAGGGGGGCCAGTTAGGTGCAATCAGACAGGCATGAGAGGGATATCTGACTGCTGACAGTTGGACATCTCTCAAGGGGTCCTGATTGGAGAGGATGCAGGCTGGGCTGAGGGGAGCCTCCTATGCATGAATTTAGTGCACTGGGACTCTAGTATCCTATCTAATAAAGAGGGAATGTGCTAAATGACCCTCATGCTGTTTTAAAGATGGTGACTCACAGCCAATAAGAAGGGAATATGCTAATTGACTTCCCTGCCCTCAAAGATGGCAATGCCCACAGCCACGAGATGGTGGCATGCAGACCCACTGGGGTGGCAGGCATGAGGCAAATTCCCCAGCTTCCCAGCCATCCAGGGTTGCCCTTAGGCATGAGGCATAGGCAAGCCTCAGATGGTGGTTTCCCAGCTGCCTAGAGCTGCCTGAAGCTCAGGTAATCAGGGCCACCTGAGGCTTGGGCTGCCAGCAGTGGCAGCAGCAGAGGTGCGATGAGGGCGTCACCTTCCCCTCATTGCTGGGTTGCCTTCCACCTCTGAGGGCTCTCAGACTGTGAGAGGGACAGGGCAGGCTGAGGGACCCCCCTCCAATGCATGAAAATTCATGCATTGGGCCTCTAGTGTATATATATTAAACCCTAATATGCAAATAGACTGAACAGCAGAACAACCAAACAACTGGTCACTATGATGTGCGTTGACCAACAAGGGGGCACACGCGGAACATTGCAGGCATCAGTAGCAGGTTGCAGAGAGTGGAACTTGGCGGGTGGCAGGATGGTGGAGAAGGTGAATGGGAGTGCCAGACCAAGGTGGGGCGTTGTTCGCTGTCATCAGGGCGAGCCTCTGATGGTTATTGAAAATTCTTTGCTCCTGTCCAGTGCTTGCACCTGCTGCTGGTACTGGCCTGGCTCACACCTGTTGCTGGCACTGGAGCCGCTGCTTGTACCTGCGGCCAGCACCCGGCATGGCCCTGATGGCTCGGTGTTGTCAGCAGGTACAAATGGCTGCTGCCAGCCCCGATTGCCCCTTAGGGCTTCTCCACCTCCCTCTGCTCTTGAGAGACAATTGGGGCAGCAGCTACCATTTGCACCTGCTGTTGGCGCCAGCTCCAATTGCTTCCCGCCATCAGCGGATGCCAGCAGGGCTGGCACCATCAGCATGTGGGAGCAGTGGTGGTAGGAGTGGGGCTTCCGGCAGACAGGGGACCGGAGGCCAGGGTGGGAGGGACCAGATGGAGACACAGAGGATAGGCCGGGACCTGTCCCTGTGCCCACCACAGCCTCGTGGCCAACAGTTCCTTTCAAGGTACATGAATTTGAGCACTGGCCCCTAGTTCAGAAATAAACACATTTTGGTTAATTGATTTTTAACAAGAATATAAGACAATTTATGGGGAAAAAATAGGCTTTTCAACAAATTTCTAGGACAATTGGATATCCATATGCAAATTTGGACTACTTATATTACATACAAAAATTAACACAATATGAATCATAGACCTAAATGTAAGAGTTAAGACTATAAAACTTTTAGAAGAAAAATAATTGTAAATCTTCATGATTTTGGGTTAGGTAAAACCTTCTTAAACATGACACCAAAAGGACAGGCAACAACAACAACAAAATAGGCACATTAAACTTAATCAAAATTAAAAACTTTTCTGCTGCAAATGATACCATCCAAAAAATGAAAAACCAATATACAGAATAAGAGTAAATATTTGCAATAATCTAATGAAGAACTTGTTTACAAAATATATAAACAACTCAAAATAAAAAGAGCTTACCCAATTTTAAAATGGCCAAAGGATTTAAATGGACACTTCTCCAAATAAAATATACAAAAGGACAGTAAAAACATGAAAAGTCATTAGTCATTAGAGAAATGCAAATCAAAATCACAATGAGGTCCTGGCAGGGTGGCTCAGTTGGTTGGGATATCATCCAGTGTACATCAAAGAGGTATGGGTTTGATTCCCAGTTGGGATTCATACAGGAGGCAATCCATTGATGTTTCTCTCTCTTGCTCACTGTCTCCCTTCCCCTCTAAAAAAATCAATAAACACATCCTCATATAAGAATTAAAAAAATACAGTTGCTTTTTAAAAAAACACAATGACATACCACTTTCATAAATACTGGGGTGATTATAATGAAGAATATGGTGTTGACAAGGACATAAAGAAGTTGGAAACTTCATACATGGTTGGTACAAATGTAAAATGGTGCAGCCAACTTGGAAAAACAGTTTGGCATTACCTTAAGATATTAAACATAATCTGGCCTGCAAGGCTTAGTAATTGAGTGCCGACCTATGAATCAAGAGGTTCTGGTTCCATTTCTCGTCAGGGCACATGCCTGGGTTTCAGTCTCCATCCCCAGCAGAGGGAGTGCAGGAGGCAGTCAATGGATGATTCTCATTATTGATGTTTGTTTCTCTCCCTCTCTGAAATCAATAAAAAAATATATATTTTTAAAAGATGTTAAATATATAGTAGTCACATTACTTAGCAATTCTACTCATACCCAAGAGAATTAAAAATATATTCCATACAAAAACTTACACATGAATGTTAACAGTATCATTAATGCGGAACACTCATGCAATGAAATATTATTCAGTGATACATAGGTATGCAGAACTTACATATCATACAACATGGATGAAACGGTACAACACTGAAGTAAATGAAAGGAGACATACACAAAAGGTTACAACACTATATGATTCCACTTATATAAAATGTCTAGAATAGGAAAATCTATGGTGACAGAAAATACACTAGCAGTTGCCAGAGGCTAAAGAGAATGGGGAGTTACAGCTAGTGCATGTGTAGTTTCTTTGCTGGGGGAGGGGATAAAATTGATCTAGTATTAATAGTGATGACTGCATAACTGTGAATATACCAAAAACTACTGAATTGTACTCTTTAAATGAATGACTCATATAATATGTGAATTATATCTCAATAATGCTGTTAAAAATCTAAGGACAGGTTTTCTCTGATAATCATAAGGTCATGCTTTCATCATCCAGAAAAGGAATATTTATTTATATGGTGGCATTGATGCAAATTATCAATATTTATAGATTCATGTTGATGACAAAGTAATCAAAATCTCTTTGAAAAAAATATTGTTTACCTTCAAAGCATGCTATGAGGACAATAACGAAGGATTTTTCAAACTGCTAAGTAATAAGACTCCAAAATAAAAAGGTTTTCATGCCTTACCTTTCTTGTATCGCTTCCCATATAAGATAATTTTTTTTTCTAGGACATTCTATCATCTTTCAAAGTTGTCAGAGGCATATTAAATTTTCCATTAAACCAGTTAAAATTTTATAATCTTACTTCAGAAATACTTTATATTCCAAAGCTAATCCTATGTAATATGCAAATCACTCCATATTGCTACATTCATCACTCCAGCACACAAGATGGCTACCCATGTGGTCAAAGATGGCTGCCCCCATGTGGCCACCCCCATGTGGCCGCCACAAGGGGGCCGCTACAAGGTGGCGGCAGGGGAGGGCAGTTGTGGGGGACCAGCCCTGCAGGGGAGGACAGTTGGGGAGACCAGGCCTGCAGGGCAGAGCAGTTAGGGATGACCAGGCCAGTAGGGGAAGGCAATTGGGGGTGACCAGGCCAGCAGGGTAAGGCAGTTGGGGGTGAGAAGGCTGGCAAGGAAAGACAGGGGTGACGAGGCCTGCAGGGGAGGGCAGTTGGGGGCAACCAGGCCAGCAGGGGAGAGCAGTTAGGGGTGATCAGGCTGGAAGGCAGAAGTGGTTAGGGGCAATCAGGCAGGCAGGCAAGTGAGGGGTTGGGAGCCAGCAGTCCTGGATTGTGGGAGAGATGTCCAACTGCCTGTTTAGGCCCAATCCCACTGAGCAGTTGGAAATCCCTTGAGGAGTTCCAGTTTGGAGAAGGTGCAGGCTGGACTGAGGGACACCTCCCAGCCCCTCCTGCCCCCCGTGCACACATTTCATGCACTGTGCCTCTAGTTGATTCATATTTAACATGTTGATGCAGGGCCCCAAGTGCCATAAACTCTGATACCAAGTCTTTCAATGGGGATTTTTATTAAAAGCATATAATCCAAGTTTGTAACAGTTCAAGAACATACCAGGCTAAGTGTCAGAACATACCAGACTAAGCATCACAAATAACTCAGATGAGTCAATCTCCCAACCCTATGTTTTCATAGTAAGAAAAGTTATTTCTTCGATGGTTCCAAATTTTTTAGCATGGGTTGGTACCAGGACTGATGCAAAGGCAGGATTCATGCTACCTCTAACTGCAATATGTGACATAGCCAAGACCAATGGAAGGACAGATTGTTTTAATCCTTTGTTAGCCAGTGTTAACAGAAAAAAATAATATGTTGATGGATGGATGGATGGAAGGATGGATTGGCTACATCCATTATACACTGGTTCTATGCAATATACATAGGCCTAGCTAGGGGGGCCAAGAAGGAAGAAAAGTCAGTCTTCTATCCTTTTTTCTCAGTTGAGTTTCCTCCTTTATTACTTTCGTTATTACATTGGCTACCCTATTTAATTCTATTCCAGGAAAGGAGGCTATGCTGAACAGGTCATCAAACTTTTGTTCCTACGAAAAGGCACTGTCTAATTGGGATGATGAACGCAACAACTGGCAGGGAGCATTCATCACAGCAAAAAAGCCGAGATGGTGACGCAGCCCAGTCATTTCCAGCGACTCGGGATTTCCTCAGCTGGATTCAGGATTTCCCCTGCAGAAGGTTCCCGGGGCGCAAGCTGGAGACAAAACGGCGAGAAGGTCGGGCGCTCGGCACTTACGGAACCTCAAGTCCCAGAATCCCCCGGGGACTCCAAATCCCAGAAACCCGCTCAGGAAACCTTACCCGAATCCCCAGTCGGCTGACCGCGGACGCCACCACGTTAGGAAACCGGGGAGAGATGCCGCAGCACTCCCCCCCAAATCTACCACGTTCCCTGCAGGGAGAGGGCTTCTTAGAGAACTGCAGTCATCACAGCCCGCGCGTTCTCCCCGGCCCGGCTCCCACGAAAGACCTTCCCTCGGGATTTGATGGGGTGGTTAGCGCCCCCCTGGCGCTCTCCCCCTTCCCCCCGCCCTCCGTCGGAATGGTTCGGCCGGGTACTGAGGCTCCTGGAGTCGGCTCGGTGGTGGCGTCCTCCCCTCCTCCTTCCCTCCCTCCCTCCCCCGGAATGTGGGCTTCGGGAGCCCGCGAGGTGGGAGGGGCCCAGGCGGGGAGGCGTGCTGGGTCCTCGGCGAGGTAGAGGCGGCGGCGGCGGCGGCGGCGGCGGCCGCGGGCGGTGGGAGGAGCCGCGTGGTTCCGGCTGCCCGGGCGAGGCGACCCTTGGGTCCGCGCCGCGGGGCGGGAGCGCAGGTAGAGGAGCGCGCCGCCGCGGCTCCGGGGCCAGGCTCGGGCGGCGGCGACCCCGGCGCGCCCCCAGCACCCTCGGCCTCCGGCGTTGAGGCGGGGGAGTAAGGAGATGCCGACCCAGCGGGACAGCACGACCATGTCTCACCCGATCGCAGGCGGCGGCTTCGGGGACCATTCCCACCAGGTCCGGGTGAAAGCCTACTACCGCGGGTGAGTGCCCCGGAGTGGAGGTGGGGAGGCAGCGAGGGGACAGGCCAGCGGCGCCCCTTGGCCCGCGGGAGGGCAGGGTCGGGGGCTGGAGGGGCTGGGGCGGACGGACCGGACGTGTTGGGGCAGGTGGGTCTGGGAGGGCGACTCCGGGGACTCGGGGTGGGTGGTCGGGGGAGGAGCCCGGGGGGCGGGGGGGGGGGAGCCCCCGCGGAGTGTGTGTGTGTGTGTGGGGTGCAGGGCGTCGGGGAGTCGCGCGGCTGAGGGTCCCGAGGAGGGTGCGGGGGAGGAGCCTTGGGATCGCGTGGGTCCACCTGGATGGGTTGGACGGACTCGCCTCGTGAGACATTTCCACGGGTGTAGAGGTCATGGAGTCTGGATGGACGTGGTTCTGGGAGTTGAGAGCTGGCTCCGAGTGATGCCTCAGTGAGCTAAGTTTTGCTACGGGCTTAAAAGACGAGGGGGTTCCAGTTTGCTGGCCCTTTTGATTTCCTGCAGGCCTAAAAGCCTCTGGTTCTTTTTAAGTCCGGTTTCTTTCATTGCCTAGGAAGAGTTCACCAAGTGTACTAGGACCTGGGCGATGGTCCGGCTGCCAGTAGTAAATTAGACCTAGCAGTTATTATTCAAGAGTAGAGTTGGATGCGCTTTCAGAGATGTGCATTGGGTATTTATATCTCCCAGACTGCGAGTGTGTGCGTGCGTAAAGTTTTTAGGGAATGCTTCTCGGTAAATGTTGTGGCTTCATGGGACTTCCGATACGGTGAGACAAATGCAAGGTGAGCAGAGGAGGAGGCTAGGCACAGCTGGAAAATCTGCGCTCTTTATTCATATTATTATCTAAGGTGTAGTGACTGCGGTTACCAGAAATAATCCAGTCCCGAGATCGTTGTATTAAAATCATATTCCATCATCAGTGACCTGAAGTGTCCCCCAGTCCCTTGAATTCAGTTGTGGTTTTTACATGTCTTTGATGTAATTATATTTAGGAGAATTAGATAGGTGAAATGTTAGTGTGAGAACAGAGGTTTGAAACTAAGGGTTAACAGAAAACCCAACCATCTTGGCATGTCTTAACTGCTTGTCCAAGCAGAAATAAATTGCTTTAAAAAACTCAGGCACTGGGAGGTTGAAACTGCAATGCATACTTGTACATTCCTGAAAGGATCAGTGAAGATAGCAAACTTTCAAAGCAAAACTCTCGTTTTGATCTCAAAGGAAATAGAAACCCCTAAATATTACTAGTTTATTTTGTTTGCTGCCCTGAAGCCTCTGATCTGTGTGTATCAGCTTGACTGTATTCAGAAGTTGTTCATAGGTATTTTGGACAATGTCAGTGTTTTTGCTTAAATTGATCAAGGAGGTCTTTTGTTTGTTTGTTAATTTTCTCAAGGATATTTTTCCCATTGATTTTTAGGGCGGCGGAGGGAGAGGGGTGAGAGGGAGGGAAGAGAAAGAGTAATGTGAGAGAGACACATTGATTGGTTGCCTCTCCAATGCACCCCAACTGGGGTCAGGGATGGAGCCTATATACCCCATGTATTTGCCCTTGACCAAGAATTGAACCCACAACCCTTCCATATGGGACTGATGCTCTAACCACTGGGAACACCAGCCAGTGTAATCAAGGAGGTCTTGATTATAAAACAATGCCAAGAATGGTGTGTAGGTTTTTTTTTAATTTTTAAATGGTTTGTAGTTGTCACAGTTGACTTGAGGATGGTCAGCTATGAATTTTGCATTATGGGAAAAGAGCTTTGCTTCTTTTATTTTACCTTTAATTTAATAGATATTTCATTTAGAGTGTGTTCCATTTTATAAATCTACAGTTCATGAGTTGTTAGGAACAGAGAATGAAATACAGTACCTGGTTGTTTTTTTAAGGTGTCTGATTATTGTTAGTTTAAAAGGTAGATTAAAAAATGAATATACACACATGTAGGAGGGTATCATTTGTACAGATGTAAAATAAAGTGTTCCCCATCTCACTTTCCCAACCTCCAGAGGTGTAACTACTATTGAGAGTTGATTTTTGAGTCTTCTGTAGGTTGTCTTTATTATTTAAAAGTTCTAGTTCTGTTTTGTGATTTATCAACTTTAGATAATATCTTTTGGTACTCTGAAAGATGAGAAATTGGATGCATACTACCTTTTGCTTTTTCTCCTCCTGGTGCCTCTCAATTTTTAATGTTAGTCTATTGTTTTTAGTTTTCTGATTTACCTTTATGACTTTAAATATGTAAATTCTTGGCTTATTAAATATGGGTAGTTTTCAATTATTCCAACTATGGAAGATGAAGAAACTGGTGCTTCTTTGTTCCCATTTTTATTAGTTTGACAAATGTACATAGGCCTAATTAGTAAATTAAATCATTGTGAGCTTCTCCTTTGGAAAGAAATCAAAGTATGCTATACTTTAGGAATGTATTATCATATTTTCTTGGCTCATTACCCTTTTAATGCTTGACTAAAATTTCTCCAAGACATTCAAGCTAACATTTTCTTTGTTTTATTTTATATCTATGAATTTTTGCTCAGGAATGAAAGAATCCCTTGCCCTTTAGTGCTTTTAATTCAATGAAAGCTTTCTAATAGTGCCTTCATTTCAAGCCTCATTTAAAGACAACATCAGCACTCTAAATTGTACCAATTTCTGCCCTCTGAAATTAGATCTGTTAAGATTATATGTTTTTAACAATAGTCTAAATTGATGGTTATGATATTACAGTCCCCTGCACATTACTGCAGATGAAACTAAAATGAATCACCAATGAGGATAGTTAATAAACAGGTTGGCTAATTAGAACACCTTCTTGTCAAGAAATGGAAGGATAGTCTGCATTGGAAAAAAAGTATTTTTATTTCAGATTTTCTGAATAGCTATTAACCAAGAGCTTTCCCCTTATTTCCTTCTAACAATATTTCTATCCAGTAAATGTTGAATCTTGGAATAGCAGCATTTTGTAGTAATTAAATGACTTTCTCCTTTCAAAGATGTGAATAGTGTTATCATTCTGTTAAATTTCTTTTTAGTACAAATGTGATGTCTCTTAGAACAGACAGCTAATCAGATTTTTTTTTCTAGTTTTTAAGCAGGAAAGTAGTAGCACTGAGACTCTGATTTTATTGGAGCACACCTAAGAGTGCCTGTCTCACAGCTTGAACCCCTCTTTCTTTGCCTCAGTAGCTTGTCAGTGAGTGGCCTTCCTTCAATCATTACCCGAGTGGTATTAGTTCAGAGGAAGAGAAACAGGTTTTGTTGGTTAGTGATAGATTGCCATGGGATGTGATTATCCTTATATGAAATTACTTGTTATTATGGGATCAGATTTAACAAGGAAATATCTGCACTCATTTCTTTACATTTTAAGTGTTTAGGAAGTTTTGTAAAAAGTGCTTTTTAAACTACTGCTGTTGAGCAGTTACAACAATCCAGAGGATTCTTTGTGTGCACCTCTATAGATAAGATTGTTAACTCCTTGCATATTTGGAATGTATAGCTGGTTCAGTGAAGAAATCGGCAGGATTTTTTTTTTTTTTACTGTTAACAAGTCTTGGCAAGACTTGTTTTTTAAAGTATTGCAACATAATCTTAGTGATAGACTTTAGTAATGGTTCTAAGGAAATAAACATAGTGTATGGAGTTGAGAATTGGGGGGATGTTAGTTATTGGTCCTAGAGCTTCTGCTTGGCACCTAACCATAGAGCAATTGATCCATAGCTTTGCTGGGGAGAGAGAAAGGACATGGTGGCAAAAAAAGTGCTTTGTTTTGTTTTTGCCAAAAACCAAAACAACCCTCTCAGAAATTTGAATTAGATGATTTGGAGATAAGTTGCTTGTTAGCAGTGAGGACTAAAGCTGAAGAGTTGAGGGAGAGGCTGGTGAGCCCAGGACCGACCATGTGCGTGATCTAATGAAGCAGAGGAGAAAGAAACAGTTCTCTACAGAAAATTCTCCCTGCCGGGCCCATGTGGCTCAGTAGTTGAGTGTTCACCCATGAACAAGGTCATGGTTCGATTCCCAGTCAGGGGCACAGGCCTGGGTTTCAGGCTAAATCTCTAGTAGGAGTGTGCAGCAGGCAGCTGATCAAAGTTTTTCTCTCATCCTTGATGTTTCTCTCTCTCTCCCTTTCCCTTATTACTTAAATGTGTTTGAATTCAGTGTAATAAATTTGTTGGCCCTGGATGGTGTGGCTCAGTTGGTTAGAGCACTGTCCTGTGCACCAAAGGGTCACAGTTTTGGTTTCCAGTCTGGATACATACCCAGATTGCAGGTTCGATCCCCAGTCAGGGGCATAGAAGAGGCAAACAATCAACGTTTCTCTCATTCTACCCCTCCTCCTCCCCCTCTACTCCCCCTCTCCCTCCCCCTCTTCCCCCCTCTCCCTCTTCCTCTCTCTTCCTCTCTCTCTAGAATCAATGAAAAGCATATCCTCGAGTGAGGATTAAAAATAAATAAATATATATATATATAAATAAATATATATATATATATATTGTTGAACCAGGCGTGTGGTGCTAGGATGGACACAGAGGATAATACAAGGCTCCGCCCTTGAGGAGCTATGGAACTTTTATAGGAGGAAGACATAGAAGAGACAGTAAATGTGTGTGTAAGGTATTTGCAGGGATGGATGGTGGAGAGGAATTTGCGTTGAGGGAAGCCTTCCTAGAGGACGAAATGTTTGAGGCTTTTAGTTTTAAATATATATATATTTTTTATTGATTTCAGAGAGGAGGGGAGAGGGAGAGAGGACTAGAAACATCAATGATGAGAGAGAATCATTGATTGGCTTCCTCCTGCATGCCCGCTACTGGGGATCGAGCCCACAATCTAGGCAAGTGCTCTGACTAGGAATTGAATTCAAGATCTCTTGGTGCATGGGACAATGCTTAATCCACTGAGCCACACCAGCCAGACTATAGTTAATTTTGATGTACTAGTATGTTATGGAGAGACTCATTTAATTAATTTTCTGTTTCCAGATTTTCTTGACTATTTTTGTATATTTTCTCTTCCAGATGAATTTCTGAAAGTTTTTTTTATAGGTTCCAAAGGAGGGGAAAAAAATCTTACTGGCATTTTGGTTTGGAATTGCATTGAATTTATAGACTAATTTGAGAACTGCCAGTTTTATAATATTCAGCTGTCTTACAAGTATATGGTATAATACCTATTTATTAATTTCTTTTATGTTTTTCAATAAGGTGCCCATCCCATAGGTCTTGCATATTTCCTGTTAAGTTTATTTTTAGATATTTTATCATTCTTTTATAAATTGCTTTTATAAGTTTCTGTTGCTTTTATTCCATTTTATTATATACCATCTATTTTTGTATGTTTAAGTCAAACTGGCCACCTTATTAGTTCTAACAATTTCTAGTTAACTGTCTTAGAATTTAGAGGTAGAAAATGCCATCTGCAAACAACAGTTTTGTCTCTTTTTTTTCTATATATCTCATTTATTTTTCTTACCTTAATCATATGGCTAGGTTTTATAGGGTTGAATTTTAGCAGTGATTGATAATTTAATGAAATATGATCAATATCTAGAAAAATTTAATAAATTATGTTTAAATATACTCAGTCTCCTTTTTGTCTTTGAAGTGTGTTAAAGAGCATAGGAACTAACTTAATGATGTACCCACATGTTCTAAGAACTGTGATAGTGTTTTGCCCTTATTTTTATTTAATTTTCACATATCCAGAGGTATATATCAGTATATCCATTTTATGGATGTTAACATTGAAGCTGAATAAACCACAGAGAAATTTCTTTTTTCCCTTTTAGTACTATATTAGTAGGGCTTTTTAAGGTAACTTTTTTGTTTTATTGCCAGATTCATATTTCACAATTATTCTTTTGGAGTCAATTTTTAATCTCCTTTATTACTTAAAATGGTTTATGACTTTTTATAATTAACAATTAATTTGAGGGGTGATACTTTGAGATTGTATGAATATTCTATTCCTCCAAAACCTTCCACGGGTACCATCCATGGATAATTCTGCCTAAGTGTATCATATTGGTGATTCCAAATAACACTTTTGTTTCTGATTATACATTTAAAGGAGAAAAGCTTATGTTGAGGTACAAAAGGACTGATTGTGGTTCTTTTTATTTATTTCTAAAAGCGATTAGTCCTAAGGAAAAACTTTAGATTCTATATTTTAGAACATAGGAACATAACGAATGTCTCCAGAAGTTCAGTAGCAAAATAAAAAATGCAATTTTTTCCTTTTTAAAAAATTTAGCTAAAACTATATCTGAATTTGTCATTTTGGGAAACTTTGTGGTGAAGCAGACTACTAGTATATTCTGTTGAAGACTTGTGGTAGAAGGTAAGTTTTATAATACTGAAATCAAAATAAGAAAAAATATCTTTCATGTATAACTTGTTTTATACCTTTAAAGTATAATATCTTTATTTTGCAGCTAATTTTTAGCTTTGCTACTATGATAAGGATTTGGTGATATGGAGTATATGAACATGGTGTTTTCCCAATTACTTAGAGAAGTGTTTATAAAACTCCCTTAAATATTTTAGTTCCTGGAACTTAAGGAGTGGCAGTTGATAAAGCATGACTCCTACATTGAGACTCTTTAGGAAGTAGGTATTCATGTTTTCTAGGGATTGCACAGATTTTTAAAAAATATTTGTATGTTCTAATAAATATTTTGTAGCTCTTGAGAAAAATAAGATTTCTGAAAAATCTCTTTTGCTTACATGTGTTAATTTTAACTCCATGTGGACCTAAATAAGGAAGTGGTAGCTTGAGGATGTCTGATCATACTAATATTCTCCTTGTTCAAAAATGATAATGTCACAGTTGTTTCTGCCAAAGAAATTTTATGGGAGCTTTTCCTTCTCTTCTGATTTAATTTTAAAATACAACCCTTATTCGCTCATACTAATAACCTTGAGCATATTTTGAAAGAAAAATTGCTTTAAAGTAAGCAGAGTCTCTGTAATGTCATTAGAAGTAGGAACTGTTTTCTATTTAAAAATTTTAAATATTTAAAACAATAATTATAGAAGTTATTCAAAATTTGTTTTATATCCTATCTAATAAAAGTAATATGCAAATTGACTGTACCTCCACTACACCCACAAGCTATGCCCACCAGCCAATCAGAGCAAGTATGCAAATTAACCCAACTAAGATGGCTATGGCCACAGAGAGAGCAGGAGAGAGGCTTGGGTTGCCCCCGGCGATGGAGGAAGCCAAGATTTCTGCACACCCTAGGGCCCAGGCCTCCTCTTAAGGCAACAAAGTTTCAATGGCTGTGTGAGCAGAAGGCTTGGATCCGCTCCAGGCTACAAAGTTTTAATTGTAGAAGATAAATAAATCCCAGATACCAGGGCCTCTGCTTGGGTTGCTGGGGGGCATGGCCAGCCTGCAAACGATCACAGGCCCCTTGCCCAGGCCACCCCACACCCCAAGGGAACACCCACCCTGATCCAGGACACCCTTCAGGGCAAACCAGCTGGCCCCCATCGGTACAGCAGGCCTCTATCCTATCTAATAAAAGAGTAATATGCAGATTGACCATCACTCTAACACACAAGATGACTGCTTGCCCATGTGGACACAAAATGGCCACCACTAGATGGCCAGCAGGGGAGGGCAGTTGGGAGGGACCATGCCTGCAAGGGAGGGCAGTTGGCGATGACCAGTTCTGCAGGGGAGGGCAATTAGGGGTGACCAGACCCACAGGGGAGGGCAGTTAGGGGCAAACAGGCTGGCAGGGGAGCAGTTAGGCATCAATCAGCCTAGCAAGAGACTGGATAGGGGGTGATCAGGCTGGCAGGCATAAGCGATTAGGTGCAATCAGGAAGGCAGGCAGATGAACAGTTGGGAGCCAATAGTCCTGGATTGTGAGAAGGATGTCCCAGATTGGAGAGGGTGCAGGCTGGGCTGAAGGACACTCACTGCCCCCCTTCACAAATTTTGTGCACCGGGACTCTAATTTTATTTATATTTATTTTATTAGAAAGTAAGTTTTATAATCGTCCATTTACATGGTGGAAAAATTAATAATTATACCATTAAGCATGAGGGAGGTGTAGACTGGATTAGGGGACAGGGAGAGCTGGGAGATGACAATGGTGGGAAAAAGGGACATATATAATACTTTCAACAATAAAGAATTAAAAATAATAATACATCATTCAGAAGGGTCTAAGTACAAAGTACATCTTTCCATCTCTAGTTTCAGCCAAATACCCAGTTCCACCACCCAGAGTTAATTACTTTTAAAATTTTGTTTTAATACATCTGTTGATTAATATGAATGATGATGAATTTAACACTTCTTCATTATCCTCTCATCTGACTATTTTTAATCCTTCTTGTGGTTACATTTATAATTTAAGTAATATACCTTTTCCTGCTTTTCTTTTTAAGAAAAAAAAACATTTTAAAGTGTACACTTCAGTAATATTAACTACATTCATATTGTTGTACAACCAATCTCCAGAATTTTTTGTTTTGCAAATCTGAAACTCCGTCCTTAGTGAACAACTCTCTATTTCCCCTCCCCACAACACCTGACAACTGCTATTCTACTTTCTGTTTCTATGAATTTAATTACTCTAGATACCTCATATAAGCGCAGTCATTACAATATTTGTCTTTTTGTGACTGGCCTTTTTCAAGTAAAGGTTTATCCATGTTGTAGCATGTGTCAGAATTTCCTTACTTTTCAAAATGGAATAGTCTTTTAGTCATACACACACACACACACACACACACACACAGTTTTATTTATTCATCTGTTGATGGACATTTGGGTTGCTCCCACGTTTTGGCTATTTGCATAATGCTGCCATGAACATGGGCATCCAAATATCTGGTGGAGTATCTGCTTTCAGTTCTTTTGGATATATACCCAGAAGTGGATTTGCTGGATTCTATGGAAATTTCATTTTTACATTTCCACCAACAATGCAGCAGTATTTCTCCATATTATTGTCAACACTTGTTATTCTGTGTATTTTGTTTAAATAGTCAGCACCCTAATGAGTGTGCAGTGATACTTCATTATGGTTTCGATAGGCATTTTCCCACTGATTAGTGATGTTGAACATGTTTTCATAAATTTGTGAGCCATTTGTATATCCTCTTTGGAGAAATGTATGTTCAAGTTCTTTGCCCATTTTTTTATTACTAGTTTGCTAGAGTACTAACTCTTCACTAGGAAAGGAACATTTTTGAATTTATACTTCCTTTTGTTTTTTTCATATCATGATTTTTCTTAGTAATTTTTACATTATAAAGGTTTATAGCATTATTCCACTCTAACTCACAGTTTTTTCTTTAAAGCGATTTAGAAAAGAATTTATAATGAATGCTTATGTAAGTGTTACGCACTTGAAGATTCCAGGTGATGTGATTAGAAGCTTAGAGGAGGGAAAAGTAATCTTGTGTCAATAAAACTTCTCTTTTTTTAAGGTTTCTCTTAACTCTTGTTGTTTGGGGCTGGTATGGTTTCTGGGGTCAGTTTTATCCCATCTAGGACTTTTTCATAGTTCCTGGTATACTATTTGTGCCTTCTTTCCCTCCCAAAGCCTTTGATAATTTGTCATTTCAGTAGGCCCTTAGGATGAAAAGATATAGATATGTGTTCCCTCTACCATATGAAACCAGAAGCATCTGAGTTTTGCTTTTACAAGGTTGGGTTATTTTTATCTCTCTAATGAGGTTTCACTTCTATTTAAATCATTCTATAAATACGTGTGTTTTGTTTGTGTTTTTGTTTTTTTAACCAAGCCCACAACTGGAGCATGTGCCCTGACCAGGAATCAAACTATGACCTCTTGGTTCCTAGGTCGATGCTCAACCCCCGAACTACACCAGCTGGGCTATTTTTTTAAATTTATTAATACATATAGAGTATGCTATATGCATTATTCTAAGTATTATAAAGATTAATTCACTTAGTTCATCAAATCTTTATAAATCTGTGGGAACCTCTTTCCACGTCCCGCGTGGTTCAGGGTTCCCGGGTCAGGGTTCGGGTTCTGAAGGAGGCCGCACGCAAACGAAATGAGAGACTGAAAGCATAAATTTGGCGATATTGGGGGGCCAGGTGGGAGCCTTCCTCTAGTGGAAAGGACTGCCACTTGCTCTGGCCTTTTTCTCCCTTTTATTAAGGCTTTGGGACACACCCCTAGCCTTTAGTCAGGAAATAACAAAAAACAGAAATTAACATGAAACAAACAGATAGAGGTTGCTTCAACCAATAATGTTTCAATTAAACAGTGAGTAATTAGCTCTGACCTTTCAGAGCAATTAAGGTTGACCAGCCTTCTGGCTTCCTGTTTACATCCATTTAGTGAGAACAATAATTGGTTTCCAACATAAATCTTTATAATATCATATGAGATATTATTATTCCTATTTTATAAGTGATAAAGTTGAACCACAGAGAAGTTAAGTAACACATGTAAAGATACAGGTTGGTAAGTGACAAAGCCTTGATGTAAACCCCAAGCATCCTGGCTTTAGCTCTCATGGTCTGAACATTATACTTCAGTTGCCTCTTATATGCCATTCCTCTTTTCTGGGATGCTTTTTATTTTTACATTTCCCTTGCTTTCTTTAGAGTACAACATGTGACACCTCCATTCGTTTAACATATATATTAAGTGAGCACCCATTCTGGACCAGACACTGCTTTAGGTATTGGTGATACAGCAATGAGCAAAACAGAGTTCCTGCTGTTATGGATTTTACATTTAGATGGAGGAGACATAAAATATGTATAATTTATATATGTTGGCAATGTATTTTCTCTGAAGAATAAAAAAATTAATTACCTTTGGGTATTAAAGTAGTCTAATTTCCAAAACAAGGATTACATTTTTTATTAGCCAATCTCTTAAAGATGTGATTGACTGTATCACAAAACAATATCATCTGATAATAGCTAGTGTGGAAAGTTGTGTCTTAGATTAGCATGAAGGAGATTTATACAGGAATACTCCTGGAATCGATAGCTATGGAGGAAGAGGGAAGGGAAGGAAGCAAGCTTAGGTAGGAAAGAATCAAGATGCTCTGAAATCTCAATAGACACCTTAGTTAACTCTCCAGAGAGTGAGTTCTGAAGAGGAGTTCACACTTCAGAGCTTTCCTGAGTCACATCTATGGCCTTTTAATATCCCACATCGAATTAGTCATTGGTTGTGGGCTGTTTCTAGGAAGGGGGTGTGATCATATGCAAAGAGTGAAATCTCTGAAGGAGGCTGACAGCTGGGGATTGTATGCTGGTAATACTTCCAGCAGCTGGTATAATAAATGCTCCACTGTCCGTGGGTGAACCTGAGGGTGGGAAGTGGGGAGGAGGAAGGTCAGATTAAAGCATCCACCATTAGGTTATTAGAAGATTTGGATTTTAATTCATATTCTATTTTCTATCTGTGAGACATTGGCAGATATTTCAGAGTCGAAAGTGTTTTACTTTTTAAATTGGTAAAATAGGATTAGTATGTCTAGTGTGATGGTTATTTTGAAGATTATGTAAGATAAAGTTTGTTTAAATGCCTGGAACATACTCAGTATTCTATAAATGTTTATAGGCAAAAGAAGCAGAGTGATATTCCCTTGTCCTAAGTTCATTTTCTGGAAGATAAATTTCTCCTAGAAAGTATTTTTTCTATATTTAATTAAGTAATATGTGAGTCCTAGTTATGCCACTGGTTATGTGAATATATTTAAAAGTCCAAAATTTTTGTCTTCCAGTTGTTTACAATTTAGTTGAGGATGTGTTATCAGTATATGATGAGGTAAATAACAAAAGGTGGAACATAAAATACATGTTGGAACAGGTTTAGAAGTATAGACTATTGGACTTGTTTGGTTGGAAAAGGCTTAATGGAAGTTGGTGTTGAAGTGTCTATTAAGATTGATCCCCACCTCCCTCCATAAATTGAGCCTTAAACTGAGGAAATGTCAGGATTAAAGATTGGATTATCAAGGTCTCATGTTTGAGAATTGTGAATTAAACCAGATATTTGTCATAATTTGTGTTGGAAATGATGGGATCAAGTTGAGAATAGAAATTAGAACCAGATTATCAAGAGTCAATACTACAGAGAGTTGGAATTACAGATTTAGGAGGCCCCTACATAGAGATAATAGTTAAAACATTGAATGTGATGTAGGTTTGAGAGACAAGGAATGAATGAAGAAATAATAGAGCAAGTGTAAAGAATATCTTGTGATTGAAGACAAAAGTGTTCAGAATATATTAGAAACAGAGCCAGGGTAGCATAGTGTTAAGAAAGCCAAGGCAAGAGGGTTCTTAGAAGAAGGGGCAGAAAACCATGAGATACTTAGGAAGACAATGATTACCAAAAAAAGACCATTCAATCTCTATGCTGGCTCTCTATAGCCCCTAAAACTGCAGTTTTAACTTTTTTTTTGCAGATGACTGAACTTTTTAATGTCTTATTTCTTGCTCTATGCTCCAAATACTCCGGTTTATTCACCGTTCCTAACACAGTGTCATTTCCTTCGTTTCTTCAAAAATACTTACAAAGCAACCATTCTATTTTAGGTATTATGTTGGCCACTAGGAATATAATGAGCTTACATTGTAGCTGGGGTAGGTGGTGAACTACAAACATTGGTTTATCTGTCTGCTGGTAGAAGAGGTAGCCAGGGCCAGTTCACAGAGCGCCTTGTAGACGATAGGACTTTGGATTTTACTCTGCATAAGAGACAAAAGGCATTTGAAGAGTTTAAAACAGGAAGCACATGAACTATATTAACTTTGTAAACCCTTAGAACAGAGTGTGACACATAGAGATGGTTATATAAGTGTTCCCTTAGAGTCATTCTGTCTGTTTAACTTACCTTTGGAAGGATGACTGGCTGACTACTATATGATTAAATCATAGGCTTCTCATGGCTACATGAAGAAGCCCCAGGCTTCTGCTTAAAACATCTTTTTTATTTATTTTATTTTTTCATCACTATTTATTTCCTCTATGCCCTCTTCGACCTCCACCCACCACTTCTCTCCACAATCACCACACAGTTGTCCATGTTCATGAGTTCTCTCTCTTTTCTTTTTTACTCAATCTCTTTCCCACCCCAAAACTCCCTTCCCCCAGCTGTCTGCCTGCTCTCTATCTATGAGTCTGTCTTTAGTTTGCTTGGTAGTTCCATTTGCTCATGAAATTCCATTTAAGAGTGAAATTATATGGTACTTATCTTTCTCTGACTAGCTTATTTCACTTAGCATAATGTTCTCCAGGCTCATCCATGGTGTTGCGAAGGGTAAATGTTCTTCCTTTTTATGCAGAGTAAGTGTCCATTGTGTAAATGTACCACAGCTTTTTATTTTATTTTTTTATACGTCTTTATTGATTACAGAGAGGAAAGGATGGGAGAGAGAGAGAGAGAGATAGAAACAGCAATGATAAGAGAGAATCACGACCTCCAGTGGGGTCTAGCCTGCAACCTGGGCATGTGCCTTGACCAGGAATTGAATCGTGACCTCCTGGTTCATAGGTCCACACTCAACCACTGAGTACCACATCTTTTTTATCCACTTATCTACTTTTTTTGTTACATTTTAAGTTTTATAATGAATGGCTGCTAGGTGGGCTTATATATTATTTGTGTCTATTCTTATTTTTTTTAGTATCTTACCAATTTAATTTTTACTTTGCATAGATAGTTTACTGGAAGTAACTCATGTTGATGCACATACAAAACTGCTGAAGTCCATCAAATCGTTAGGCATTTAGTATTGTGTAGAGCATTATTTATTTTAATCCGTGTCTAACTCGAAACTCCCTTTCTTTTTCAGGGATATCATGATAACACACTTTGAACCTTCCATCTCCTTCGAGGGCCTTTGCAATGAGGTTCGAGACATGTGTTCTTTTGACAATGAACAGCTTTTTACCATGAAATGGATCGATGAGGAAGGTGAGTGGTAAAGAGAGGATTGCAAGTGTAAGCATTTGATTTAGATGCTATTCTTGTCATTTATTTTAAAAACACAATAAAAGTCCTTATTAATTTAAGGGGGGGTAATACTACAAATTGATGCCATTCTTATTTTTCTGTAGGTATTTAAATTGAAAGACTACCAAAGAGTACCATCTTTGTTTTGCCCTTTTTACCCTAAAATAGAGTGAAATTAGTGTGACTTTTTCCTAGCAATAATATAAATATTTCATCAAATAGTATTACATTTTACTTTAATTTTGAATTTGTATTGTCTTATGTATGCATTTTTTAAAAATATATTTTATTGATTTTTTTTACAGAGAGGAAGGGAGAGGGATAGAGAGCTAGAAACATTGATGAGAGAGAAACATCAATCAGCTGCCTCCTGCACACCCCCTATTGGGGATGTGCCCTCAACCAAGGTACATACCCTTGACCAGAATCGAACCTGGGACCCTTCAGTCCTCAGGCTGATGCTCTATCCATCAAGCCAAACTGGTTAGGGCTGTATTGTCTTATATTTTAAGTGACTTTTAATAATTTGACAGTATTTTTTACTGTATATTACTTTAAAGAAAATGTTATGAAATAAAAGTGATTGACAAACATTATTTCAAAGACTGTGGCAGAAATGCCATACTTTAGTGACTTGTACTCAAAAGCATTTATTGAGTATCTGTGTGTTGAGGATAGTATTTTTCTATCCCCACACTCACAGTCTCAGGGGGAGACAGACACATGAAGTGTGGCGAGTTAAACATGAGTGCACAGGGGCCTTGGAATATAAAGGAAGCAGCATCAACATATGAAGTCTGTGATGTTTGAACTAAACTGTAACAAAGAGTAAAAGTGTTTGAAGTGGAGGAGGTAAGGGAAAAACCGTATACCGTGAAGATATAAAAAGGCACAGTCGTAAGAACATGGTGTTTGGGGAAGAGCATTAATTCACTGTGTGGGAGTGATGTGAGAGGTATGAACTTGAGCTAGATCCTTGCTACTCAAAGTGTGGTCTGTAGAACTTACTAGGAAGGGAACTTCAGGCCCCATTACAGACCACCGAATCAGAATCTTTATTTTAATAAGATCTACAGGTGCGTTGCATGAATTCCTGAAGGCTTTGTAAGACATATTTGACTTTATTTTGCATAATGGAATGTCATTGAAGTATAATCAAAAGATCTTTCCTGGCTGGTGTGGCTCAGTGATTGAGCATAAGCCTAAGAACGAGGAGGTCACGGGTTTGATTCCCAGTCAAGGCATATGTCCAGGTTAGGGGCTTGAACCCTAGTGGGGGGTGTGCAGGAGGCCAGCTGATCAATGATTCTCTCTCATCATTGATGTTTCTATCTTTCTCTGCCTTTTCCTTCTTTTCTGAAATCAACAAACATATTTTAAAAAACTGATTTAGAGACAATTCATTTAGAGGATTCAAAATATCTTATAGTACCCTTATATTTTATATTATCTTTGCTTGGAGAATTCTGTTCCCAGATTGTCACATGGTTTTTTTCTTTCTTGTCATTCAGATCTTAAAGATCATGTCCTCCAAGAAGACTTATAGGCCTATTCACTTCACATCTTATTTGTATGGTAGAATGTAAGCTCTATGAGAGGAGAGATCATGTTTCACTGTGGAATTCCAGTACCTAGAGCGGTACTCAGTAATACACATAAATTGTGACTTGTATGAAAGGTGAATATCAAACCTTTCTATAGTGTAGTTTTATTAGGGGAGATTTAAGCATTGGGAGATGCGGTGTGTTGTTGTTTTTTCCTTAACAGCATATTTTAGGTAACAGATTCACATAGTAAATTCAATTAATTATCTGATGAAATAGCCTTATCCTATCTAGTAAAATAGCAATATGCAAATTGACCATACCTCTGATATACCTATCAGCCACGCCCACCAGCCAGTCAGAGCAAATATGCAAATTAACCCAACCAAGATGGCTATGGCCACAGAGAGAGCAGGAGGGAGGCTTGGATACCCCTGGCGATAGAGGAAGCCAAGCTTTCTGCACACCTTAGCTGGCCAGGCCTCCGCTTAAGGCAACAAAGTTTCAATGGCTGTGCCAGCAGAAGGCTTTGCTCTCCTCCAGGCTACAAAGTTTCAATTGTAGAAGATAAATAAATCCCAGATACCAGGGCCTCTTCTTGGGTCTCCAAGGGGCATGGCCAGTCTGCAAACCACCACAGGCCCTTCGCCTAGGCCACCCCATGCCCCAAGGGAATACCCACCCTGATCCAGGACACCCTTCAGGCCAAACCAGCTGGCCCCTACCCATGCACCAGGCTTCTATCCTATCTAATACAATAGTAATATGCAGATTGACCACCACTTCAACACATGAGATGACTGCCCCCATGTGGTCAAAAGATCCTGCCCCCATGTGGACACAAGATGGCCAGGGGAGGGCAATTGGGAGGGACCAGGCCTGCAAGGGAGGACAGTTAGGCATGACCAGGCTGGCAGAGGAGGGAAGTTAGGGGCAAACAGGCTGGCAGGGGAGCAGTTAGATATCAATCAGGCTGGCAGGGGTGTGGTTAGGGGGTGATCAGGCTGGCAGGCAGAAGTGGTTAGGGGCATTCAGGAAGGCAGGTAGGTGAACAGTTGGGAGCCAGCATCCTGGATTGTGGGAGGGTCTGACTGCCTGTTTAGGCCTGATCTAAACGGACATCCCTCAAGGGGTCCCAGATTGGAGAGGGAGCAGGTTGGGCTGAAGGACACCCCCCCCACCCCATGCATGAATTTTGTGCACTGGGCCTTTATTCCTTTTATAATACAACTAGAGGCCCGGTGCATGGGGGCGGGAGGTCCCTCAGCCCGGCCTGCAACGAGTCCAGGGTCCCATGCCCTGGCCAGCCTATGATCAGAGGCCTACCTGCCCACCCTCCCTGGGCTGGGACACACGGAATGCTTGGGCCCATCGCTGGGGTGATGCTGCCAGCGTCCAGTGCCCCTGCCGCTATGGGCGCCGCCCTCTTTGTGACACAGTGATGGTTAATTTGCATATTATAATTTTATTAGATAGGATTCATAGTTTTTCTCTCTAAATAGCTATTGGATGCCCTAATGTTCTGGGGGAAAACAAGAAAACTGTAGCCTTTGCCTCATTCAAATAAAACAGTTAAATTTTCCATTAATGTTTTTGATGCCTTTCTTGCCCTGGTTAATTTCTTATTTCAATCTTTTCTTGATTGTAGGCATACAGAGCCAGTAATACCGTATTTTCTGGCGTATAAGATGACTGGGTGTATAAGACAACCCCCAACTTTTCCAGTTAAAATATAGACTTTGGGATATACTCGCTGTATAAGACTACCCCTCTTCCAATGCACACCAAATAAAAATTTAAAAATCATCAGATTTGATTTCAATATGGTAATTTTAATTCAAATACTTATGACATGCAGGTATTTAGCAGGAAAACTGTCACTTATAAACATAAGGCTGTTTGTCATCAAACATGTAAACATAAGACACCCGGCATATATGACGACCCCCGACTTTTGAGATTTTCCTGCATTAAAAAATCGTCTTATATGCCAGAAAATGTGGTGATTATTTTTGAGCTCCTTGCAATTATTTTTCAGTTGTAATTTTGTCACCTTTGTTTTTAGCCACATAGGCATTTAGGACATGCTTATCTGGAGAAAATGTTTTCTCTGGGATGTGTGGAAGACAGAACTATAATTTATTTCTCTGCTTTATGAGAAACACTGTTCTAGAAGCTAAACGTTTAATTGTGGGGTTTTATATTAGAGTTAAATAAAGATCATACGCTTACTTCATTCCTTTAAACAAACAGATTTATGGCAACCACCCTTTTTCCTTGTGTTCAAAACCAGTTTTACTGATTTGTTTTGATGTACATGTGGAAAAACTGGTTTGTTTAATGGAACTAAAGGCTTTAGAATGAATAGTAAAATTTTGTAATAATTATACCTCCTTTTCTCAAACTGTGAGAAAGGGTGAAGCAGAGAATGATAAATGTGACTTTTTAATTCATTTATTAACTGTGACCATTTTTCCTTAAGGATGCAGTTTTTATATTTAAAAACTAATAGTATTTTCTAACCTTCTAATTTCTTCAGGATTTGATTACCTGGTTGAAATTTCACTATGTTTCTTTCTGTCCTTTCTCTTTTACTAGAAATAAACCTTTGGACATTTTGTTTCTTATTGAAATATTTATTAAGGATATGGGGTCATATGTTCAATTCTGGGTCAGCGCACCTGTGGGCTTGATCCCCAGCAGGTGCCATGCAGAATGTTGATGTTTCTCCCTTACTCTCTCTCTAAAATCAATAAAAAAACATATAAAGACGTTTGTGTGAAGGAAAAAGTATCCCCCAGAAGTAGTTGCTAAAAACAAATTGATGTTGTATTTTTCTGTGAATATGCAACTAGAAGAGACATGGTCATAGTTTTTTTTCTTTTTTACAAAAAGATTGATATTGTACAAGCTATAATTTAATGTGTTTTTTCATTTAACATCTTGTGGCTATTTTTTTATATTAGTACATGGAGATTTATCTTGTTTCTCTTAAAATGTTGTGCTGTACCCTAATTTATTTAACTAGTTCCCTTTTGATGGGCATTTGGATTGTTCGCAAATTCATTATAAAAAATATTGGTGCAAAGAATATGTGTGCATAAATTTTTGGGAGGCACCTGTACTGTACTTTTTCTAGGGTAAATTCCCTGAAATGGAATTTGTCCTTGACGATAGATGGTACTAAATTGACTACCAAAAATATTGTACCTTTGTTATACTCTCATCAATAGCATATGTGAATGCTTTTTTTTTTATACCTTGTAAAATATTATATGAGGGGAAAAATTGAAAATGATTTGCAGAGAGAGTGGGAGAGGATATTATTTGGATATAGCTGTTTAAATTTATGTCCTATTGGTTTAGATAAGTTAGATTTATGGAAATTTAAAATGAATATAACCATTCTTTGGCATAAAAGTTTGGAGTTTTTCTGAATTTTAGGAGCTTAAACTTCTTGTTGGCTTGTATTATAAAACTCGTGTGTTATTAGGGGAGAAAATTGAGTGCCCGGGTGTAACAAAACCAAACTTAAGATAATAAGGAACATACTTCTTTTATGTGATATTTTCCAAGCAGCTTTAGTCTGGTGTAATTTTAGCTGGTGTGCTAAGAACTAAAATAGCAAATCGTTCTTCAGACTTTTTCTTTATCACCCCACACTATATACTAATTTTGGCAATCATGTCAGTGAGGAAAACTTTTTGACTGAATGTCTAGTTATTCTTATTTCAATTACTTTGATAGCGGTATTATGGCTTCAAACCTGATAATTAAAAATTGAAATCAATATCAATAAGAAAAATCATCTAAGTACCCTGGAGCAGATCTCTTTGTAACTCTTATTTTTCTCCTGCTTCCTTTAACATTTCTTGTAGTGGAAGCTTCCTGGTGAAGAATTCTTTCAGCTTTTCATGTCTTTATTTCATATTTTTTAAAAATGGATTTATTGGGTAGTGGGCACACAATGTAACATCAGGGTGATATATCATAGAATTGTGTAACCTATATATTTTTTCTCCTTTTAATATTTATCTTTATTGTTGAGAGTATTACAGATGTCTTCCTTTTTCTCCAATTTCTTTTATTAGCCAATGTGACCCCAATAAATTTAATTAAAAATAAAATAGCTTTATTGAGGTATAGTTGACATACAACAAAACTATATGTTTAAAAGTATACAATTTGAAACTGACTGATGTAGCTCAGTGGTTGAGCACAGACTCATGAACCAGGAGGTCATAGTTCAATTCCTAGTCAGGGCACATGCCAGGTTGTGGGCTCTATCCCCAGTAAGGGGGCATGCAGGAGGCAGCTGATTGATTATTCTCTCTCATCTTTGATGTTTCTATTTCTCCTCTCCCTTCCTTTCTCTGAAATCAATAAAAACTTACTTTTGGAAAAAAAAAAGTATAAAATTTGATGAGTTTTAATACCCAAAAAATCTTCACCACAAGCAAGATATGGAACATATCCATTACTCTCAAAGGTTTCCTTGGGCTTTGAAATTCCTCACTCCTGCCTCTCCATCCCAGGCAACTACTGATCTGCTTCCTCTTGCTATAGATTAGTTTGCATTTTCTAGAGTTTTATAGGAATGAAATTATACAGCATGTCTGGTTTTTGGGTGAGGAAGGGTTGGTCTGGCTTCTTTCACTCAGCATAAGTATTAATGTATTAGGGTTGTGTATATAGTAGTTTACTTCTTTTTATTGCTGAGTAGTATTTCATCATCTTGATATACCACAATTTGTTTATCCATTCTTCTGTTGATGGACATTGAAGTTGTTTCCAGTTTTGGGCTATTACAAATAAAAGTGTTTTGGCAATCATTTACAAGTTTTTGTATGGATATATGTTTTATGTTATATGCTAGGTCTATATGCTTGTTTTTTATAAAATAGGAAAAGACATTTTTGAAAAAGAGATGAGGTGGGATATTACACTGCAGGCACATTCCCAGACAGATGGCTTTTAGAAAGGAGCTTATGTGAAAGTTAAGGATCTGGACAGCGATACCGTTTTAAAACTGTTTATGTCTGGTAATCCCTGGAAAGTCTTCCTGCACCCCCCGGCACAGCGTACTCCACGCAGAAGACAGCTGCCTTAGAAAAGTCCCCAAGTACTTCTCTTAGTTCTGGCCTCTGCAAAAGGATGAGGCCCACCTGGGAGAAACCCCTTGCAGTAGTGGGATGGGGCTGAATTGAGAGGGAGGCAAGAGAGGCTATAGGAGCCTAATAGGGCACCAGTGCTCCCAGACTGCTGCTTATGCTCTAGTTTTTGGGAAAATCTGTCCTTGTTAGCATCCCATCTCCAATTGCATTGAATTCCTTCCCAAACTCTTCTCTCACTCATCCCTTCATCTCAGGCAACCACTGATCTGCTCTCTGTTTATAAATAACAAAGTACAGTGTTTTATGTGCTTTTAAATTAATATAAATGCCATTATTGAGCACATAATTCTGAAACTTCCCTTTCTCCACTGGACATTATCTCTTGAGTTTCATTCTTGTGGAAGGAGAACAATTATATTCCCTTTTAAGAATTCTTTTTTTTTATTGTGGCAAAATATACATAACATAAAATTTACCATTTGAACCTTTTTTCAATGTACAAATCAGTGCCATTTAAGCACATTTACATTGTTATGCAACCATCCACACTACCCATTTCCAAAACTTAATTCATCATCCAAACAAAACTCTATGCATAAAACAATAACTCCTCATCCCTTATCATCTAGCTCCTGGTAACCTCTCTTATATTTATTGTCTCTATGAATTTCTCTCTAGGTCATCTTTGATTTTGGAAGATTATTTTCCCTGGTAAATAATTTTAGGTTGACTATTTTTTTTTATTCTGTACATTATCTTCTAGCTTGCATTGCTTCTGATGCAAAATCTGCTATCAATATTATCTTTGTTCATCTGAATGTAATGTGTCTCATTGGCTCCTTTAAATTTTTTTCTGTTTATCACTGGTTTTAAACAATTTGATAATGGTGGACTTTACTTTAGTGTTCTTTGTGTTTCTTGTCTGGAGATTTGTTGAGCTTCTTGGATCCATGGGTTTATACTGTTTATCAAATTAGGAAAAATTTTGGCTATTATCTCTTTAAAAATTTTTTCTGTCATCACACCCCTCCTTCATAAACTCCAGTTATGTATGAATTAGGCCTCTTGAAATGATCATAAAGCTCAGTAATGCTCTGTTAATTTTTTAGTCTTTTTTTCTCTGTATTTCATTTTGGATACTGTTAATGTTGTGAATTGAAGTTCATTAATCTTTATCTGCCATGTCTAATCTGCCATTAAGCCTACCTGGTATATTTTTTTATTTCAGACATAGTTTTTCTAGCTGTTCAGTTGGGTCTATTTAAATAGGTTCCAACTTTGCTTAACATACTGAATACCTCTAGCTTTTGAACATGTTGGATATAATTATAATAACTCTTTTAATGTTCATGTCTACAAATTCTTTGTCAATTCTTTGTTATGTGTCAATTCGGTGTCAATTTCAATGGATTGATTTTTCTCCTGTTAAGGGTCATTTTCCTGCTTCTTCACATGCCTTGTTATTATAATATTTATTAAATTCTGGACAATGTGACTTTTTTCTTATTGGATGTTGAATATCTTTGTATTCTTATAAATATTTTTTAAAATATATTTTATTGATTTTTTTATAGAGAGGAAAGGAGAGGGATAGAGAGTTAGAAACATCAGTGAGAGAGAGAGACACTGATCAGCTGCCTCCTGCATGCCCCCTACTGGGGATGTGCCCGCAACCAGGATACATGGCCTTGACCGGAATCAAACCTGGGACCTTTCAGTCCGCAGACTGACACTCTATCCACTGAGCCAAACCAGTTTTGGGTCTTATAAATATTTTTGAGCTTTGTTCTGGAATGCATTTCAGTTACTTGGGAACAGTTAATTCTTTGTTGTTTATTTTCCAATATCTTGAACCATTTGAAAATTTATTTTGTATAGTTTTTTGTTGCTGTTTTATGTGGAGGGTTAAATCCAGTTCCTATTACTCCATCTTCTCCAGAAGTGGAAGTTGAGGATGGGTCCCTTGATAGGATAGCATGTGTGTCTGTAACCACTAATTTCCACCTGCCAGAAAAAAAGAAGTAAGAAGCCAGAAATCCATTAGTGTTGTGATAGGGCCCAATGTTGAAGGGCTTGCCATCTAAACACCATAGCATTCTTGGGAAGTTTTTACAACTCTATATTTTAAATAGGGACACTGGGTTCAGAACACTATCTACTATGTTCAGAGGCAGTGGGGAGATCCTGGTGGGAACAGACTGTTAATCTGTGGCTGACTCAAATATCAGGAAGAGGAGTGCAGTGATGCCAACTTTGGTTTTAGGCTATATTGATTCTTTTAACTGTGGAGCACTGAATTCAGTCATATATTGGAATATATATATATATATGTGTGTGTGTGTGTTATAAATGGACTAAGTTATCTCATAAATAATTGGTTCTTGCAGATTTACCAAACAGTTTGAGGTCCAGTGCTCTAATTTGCATCTTTCTTTTTATAGTTGAGAAGAAAATATAGATTTACTGAAAAAATACTAGTTCTGCTGGATAATATACAGATTTCACTATCTTGAAATTTTTTTAACTAAGCAAATCTCACTCTGGGTCTATGGCCATTTTAGGATGTAAATTCAGATGTTAGAAATAGAGTGGACTTTAAGAAATAACTTTTTCTTTCATCTTTGTTTCATTGTGACTCTCCATGGAATGTTTTGCTTCTGAGTAATGTGTCCTGTTTTATCAGGCATTAAATAGTTGGTCTGAAAAGGTAGTACTTGATCCAAAGATATTCAGCCCAATAAAAATAAAATAGATTTGAATATACGTAATATCAGCTATTAACTCTTCTTTTCACACTTCCTTGTGGTTATTCAAAAGTATTTACTCTCTAAGTGCACATTGAAAGTGGGTATTTGGCCTGACCTAGGTTTCTTCCAACAGCAAGTAGACACTACACTGGTTTGGCAAAAGGACAATGTCTAGCAAAAAAGGAAAAATTGATTTTTTAAACATATGTTTATAATGATGCTCTTAACAATAGTTAAATCCATTTATGGCTTTTGATCAAAGTGCAATAATAAAAGCCACACCTATAATGGATCAAGCATACTATGAGTAATTTTAAATATATGGTCTTTAGTTTTACCATCATACTTGCAATATAGATAATAGCCCTCTTTTTATATAGGAGAAAATTGAAACTCAAGTAATTTTGCTGTAGTTGCACAGAGAGACAGGATGTGGAGCATGGGAAAGAGCCTGGATACAAAGTACTGCAGGACACCTTCTTGAGAGATTTTGAATGCTTCTTGAGTGAGAGAGAGATTTTTGAGAGGGAGACTCCAACTTGCCTGAGAAGAGCTAGTGGAAGGAAAGCCCAAATAAAAATAGAACTAAGGAAAGCTAATCCTATGAAATAAAAGGGTAATATGCAAATTGACCCTAATGGGAGAACGACCAGTGCTATGATGCGCATTGACCACCAGGGGAAAGATGCTCAAAACAGGAGCTGCCCCTGGTGGTCAGTGCACTCCCACAGGGGGAGCTCTGCTCAGCCACAAGCTGGGCTGATGGCTGCGAGCACTGTGGCGGTGGTGGGCACCTCTCCCACCTCCACGGCAGTGCTACAGATATCTGACTGTGGCTTAGGCCCACTCTCCGCAGCCATCAGGTGGACATCCCCTGAGGGCTCCCAGGCTGCTAGAGGGATGTCTGACTGTTAGCTTAGGCCCATTCCCCTGGGAAGCGGGCCTAAGCTGGCAGGTGGGCATCCCCTGAGGGATCCCGGCCTGTGAGAGGGCACAGGCAGGGCTGAGGGGACCCCTCCCCCCGCCCTGAGTGCACAAATTTTTGTTCACCAGGCCTCGAGTGGGATAATACCCAGAGAAGATAGAGGGAAGTAGGGATTCATTGGCCAACTTAGAGAACAGGACAGGCATACTCATAACAGGACAGGAGATGACTTCATTTTCCTCTATCAAGTGCTAGACCAAATTTTCTGCTAAGAGTGATTGAGGTTTGGATGGGGTTGGTGGCATGTAGTATGTGGTAACACTTGGTGTAACCACAGGAATGAGCAAAAGAATGGCAGTGTTGAGGACCCAGCTCAGGCCCCAAATATGTTCAGAATGACTTTTTCATCGAGGAATGCCATCCTGTGAGGAGATGTGTCATCTCATTGATTGCCAGGGATGACTCAGTTTCTTTGGCTGGTTGATCAAGGGAGGTGTTTCTTCTTTCCCCTCTCTGTGTGTTAGTTTACTGAAACTATATATTTACATTTAAAAGCTCAAATAGGACTGCTCTTCAGTCCAGGGTACTTTATTAGTCATATTTCCTTTCTGTGAGTCTCTTGAGCAGGCTCTCAGGTAAAGAAAGAATTTGACAAAATGATTACATGGAGACCTCAATGGAACTACTTTCACTTCCTCTTTTAAAGAAACAGGTAACAGAAAGTTTGTGCCTGTCTATTAGTCATATGGCGGTGACCATCTAAAATGTGAGCAATGGTAGATTCTGTTTCTACATTTTGAATATGCACATTATTGAGAATTAAATGGTTTTATTATATAAAATTTGGTGTCTATGAACCTCCAGTATGTTGTAGAAATAGAAATGGAAATATATTAACTATTTTAGAGAACAGAATTACCTAAGTATGTAAAGATTTGTTCTTGTCAAATATTTCTCTCTGTATGTATATTGTTTTTCCCCTCAAGACTTTATGTAACAGAAACTATTTTCTAATCATCACATTTAGAGGATTTAAAAAGTGAGCTTACCTTTCCTTTTTATATTTTGCAGGAGACCCATGTACTGTATCATCTCAGTTGGAGTTAGAAGAAGCCTTTAGGCTTTACGAGCTAAACAAGGATTCTGAACTCTTGATTCATGGTAAAGGAGTGTCATTTCTTATTCTTCTAGAGCAATATTAAAAACAAAACACCACCAAGCCTATATTCTTGACCAAATTAAAACAAAATTCTGATGTCATTTTCTTAATCTGTATTGCTCATCATTATATAATTATCCTTAGGAGTTGCTCAATTACTAGAGAAGACAAAAATCAGTCAGCTTTTTTAATCTTGGGAAATTTGTTATTTATGTATGCCTCCTTGGATATTAAAACTCAGTGTTTCACAACAAAATGTAGCATAGAACTTGCAGTTTTTAATTTATGCAAACAATGATCTCTAAAGGTAAGGTATCGTCAGTGTCCTTTCTTTTGTTTAAGGGTTATCAATGAAACTATTTATAGTTATTACATAGTTAAAAGTCAGCAAGCCTGAGAGGTGGGTAGTGGTATAGAAGAAGCCTAAACTCAGCTATCATGTAACTGGTACAATATAGACCTGGGTTGTAAATCTAGGTATTCTGATTCCAGATCTGTATTCTTCCTCTTCTTCTTTTAAAAAAAAAATATATTTTTTATTGAGAGAGGGAAGGAGAGAGGGGGGATAGAGAGATAGAAACACCCATGAGAGAGGAACATCATTGATTGGCTGCCATGTGGGGATGGAGCCCATAACCTGGGCTTGTGCCCTGACTGGGAATTGAACCAGTGACCTCTTGATTCCTGGGTCAGTGCTCATCTGCTGAGTCACACTGGCTGGGCCATATCTGTGTTCTTTTCATTCTCCCATGCTACCTCTTAATTTTTTATCTCATGTTGAAACCACTTAATGTATTGCATTTAATTGCAATACATAGGCAGTTTTTTATGGAACATTTTGGGAAGCTTTAGGAGACCTAGGATACTCTTTAAAACTTGAAGTAGATATAAATCTCCCCTAAGTATAATGAATCATTTCAATTCTTTGTTGTAATTCCCATATACTTTTCTATGCAGTATCTTTTTTGACAAAAAGTAGTTTGACTTTTTTCTACTGTTAGAATTTGACATAGTGATTCCTAAGAGCTACATAATCTAATTTGTTGGGATCCTTGCAGAACTTGATAAGTCTTCTGTTTTGAGTCATCTCTTTTTAGAATAAAACTACAATGAATGTTTAAAGAAATGATTGGTCAATAGTATTAAACAGTTTATTTTAAGTTTTAATATTATATCACAGTTCTATTTTCAGAAATTAGTTTATATTTCAACTTAAAAAAAGATATGAGGAACTGCCCTTCTCATACTCTGTACTCTTTATTAAACCGACTAGAGGCCTGGTGCACAGATTCATGCACTGGTGGGGTCCCTTGGCCTGGCAGGGAAGGGACCACGGGAGGGCTCCAGGGTATGTCTGACCCGACTTGCCCAGTCTCAATCAGCCATACCCCAGCAGAAAGCTAACGTACTGGTTGGAGTTCTGCCACCTGCTGGTCAGTGCACATAATAGCGAATGGTCTAATGGTCAAACAGTCGGACACTTAACACATTAGGCATATATATATATAGACTAGAGGCCTGGTGCATCTGTGCACTGGGGGTCCCTCAGCCCGGCCTGCACCCTCTCACAGTCTGGGACCCCTTGGGCGATGTTTGTCTGCCAGCTTACACTTGATCCCCATGGGGATTGGGCCTAAGTTGGCAGTCGACATCCCTCTCGCAGACCGGGACCCCTTTCTCCTTACTGCCTGCCTGCTTGCTCCTTACTGCTCAGCTTGCTGCTCCTTAGTGCTGCCACGGAGGTGGAAGAGGCTCCTCACACCACTGCTGCACTCACCAGCCATGAGCCCGGCTTCTGACTGAGCGGTGCTCCCCCAGTGGGAGCGCACTGACCACCAGGGGGTAGCTCCTGCATTGCGCATCTGCCCCCTGTTGGTCAGGGTGCATCATAGTGACTGGTTGTTCCGGTTATTCTGCCGTAACAGTCACTTAGGCTTTTATTATATAGACTAGAGGACCAGTACACAAGATTCGTGCATGGGTGACTTCCTCAGCCTGACCCACACCCTCTGTAATCTGGAAGCCCTCAGGGGATGTCCTACTGATGGCTTAGGTCTGCTCCCCATGGAGTCTCAGTTGTAGTCTGGACTCCCTCTGCAGGAGGTGACTGGTCTGATCAGGGGAAGGCACTGTCCCCCTCACACCACTGATGCTGCCACTGCCAACCTCTGTAGCTGCCAAGGTGTTTTAATCAACACGGACTCAAGTCCCTTCACCATGAAAAAATGATAACTTTCTTTAAGCATTTTTAAGATTTCTCTTCCATAGATTATGACAATTTTCTTCCTCCCTCCCTCCCTCCCATCTTTCCTTCCTTCCTGAGGATGTTTTTCCATTGATTTTTAGAGAGCGTGGGAGAGGGAAAGTCAGAAACGTCAATGTGAGAAGGACACTCGGTTGGTTGCCTCCTGCTTTAGCCCTGACCTGGGCCCCTGCCAGGGAGGAGTCTGCAACCTAGGTATATGCCCTTGACCAGAATCAAACCTGAACTCTGGTCACCATGCTGAGGCTCTATCCACTAAGCTAAACTGGCTAGGGCAGGATATGACATTTCTTAGCCCTTCCAGCAGCGGACCTTGGTTTTTTCCTTCAGGAGTGAGGTGGAAAAACCCTGTATCACCTTCTTGGATTCTCATTATGCAAGTTACCAAGAACACTGTGAATGATGTACTTAGCTAATGAGTGGTCAGAAAAGGTGTTTGTAGCTCATGCACAGAGGTGGGACTGCTGGCAAGCCCTGGCAATCAGGCAGACCCGCACTGCTCCCCGCTCTCTGGGGGCCTTAATCTGCCCTGCTACATGCCCAGCCTCCTCCTAGTCCGTTGTGACTATTATGGTGACCTGGCTAATTTGCATATTACCTCTTTATATATATAGATGGAACTTAGGCTTTTATTATATAGATGGAACTACCTGAGAGTCAGTGTGTCCCCCTGAGGAGTCCTGGATTGCGAAAGGGTGCAGGCTAGGCTGAGGGACCCCCGCCAGTGCACCATCAGGACTGGGCAGTGACACAGGAGGGCTCCAGGGTGTGTCTGACCCATCTTGCTCAGTCCCAATTGGCCAGACCTCAGCAGCAAGCTAACCTACCAATTGGAGTGCCTACCCCTGTTGGTCAATGCACATCATAGCAACCAATCGACTGTCTGCCCCCTGATGGTCAGTGCATGTTATAGCGAGTGGTTGAGTGTCCTTAGCATGTCATTAGCATATTAACGCTTTGATTGGTTGAATGGATGACTGGATACTTAGTATATTAGGCTTTTATTATATGGGATTCTTTTTAAAATATATATATTTTATTGATTTTTTACAGAGAGGAAGGGAGAGGGATAGTTAGAAATATCGATGAGAGAGAGACATTGATCAGCTGCCTCCTGCACACCCCCTACTGGAGATGTGCCCACAACCAAGGTACATGCTCTTGACCAGAATTGAACCTGGGACCTTCAGTCCGCAGGCTGACGCTCTATTCACTGAACCAAACTGGTTTCGGCTATATAGGATTCTTTTATACATAACAGACCACAAATAGTTGACTAAATGTTTATATAATGTTCTTATATTCTTTATCTCTATAAAAAATGATCTGAGTTAGCTTGTTTATAAACCCATAGTTTCTAACATAAAACTTACATTTTTGGATTTGGGTACTGTTTCTGGTGTTAATTTATTCCTAAGTTTAGTATACATCTTTTAAAAGCTGTAATGGTTTATGTTCATATTTGTATACATTTTTATAATTTAATTCTTCATTGTAGTAAACTTATCACTACAACATGGATTTAAAGGAATAGTAGTTAATGATTTATCTAAAGCCAAAAGAAAAAAAAATCAGTGATGTAACAGAGACTGGAATGAGTAATTTGAGCTTCTAATGCATTATTAATGGATGGTTGCTTTCATTGAAACTATTTTTTAGATACCCTTGGTAAAGTAGATCTCTAAACAAATAATGCTGACTATATGCTAAGTATCTGTGTAAAGAGAGGGAGGGACAGGTTGAAATTTGGATCAGTTGTTTTGATATCTAAATTTAAAATTCTGTGTAATTTGTATATTTTAAATTTGTTGTATTATTATTTTTTTTTTCAGTATTTCCTTGTGTACCAGAACGTCCTGGAATGCCCTGTCCAGGAGAAGATAGTAAGTGTTTATATACTTCATACCACTGAATAAAGTTTTTTATGACACAATGGCACAAGTGAAAGGAAGTCAGCAATATAACTTTTAATTCCGTTGGTTCATTTTCCATTCTTTAGTCTAATTTAGAATATATTAGGAACTGCCTAACCTAACACTTCATTTCTAAACACTTCAGTATGCATCCTTAGGAGTTGTTACAGAATTTTCTTTTGAATGTCTAAGCTAGTGATTGCCACTAATGGGTGAATTGAAAGAGTCAAACAGCTATTTTCCCTGATATAATTTAAATATGCAAACTTATATATGAGCATAATTTATTGCTTTTGCTATATGGTATAATTTATTAGTTGTGGGTAATAGGCAACTCATTTTTATTTGCGGTTTCTACACATCTCCATGATTTTAGAAGGAATTGTGGTAAATATTTTGTTTTTAATTAAATGAAGTAGTTCTAACTTAAAAAAAAATTCAAAAATTTTAATTGATTTTTAATTTAATTTAATTTTTTGTAGAGAGAGGAAGTGGGAGAAGAGAGGGGGAAAGAGAGTAATAGCAATGTGAGAGAGAGAGATTGCTCTGTTGCCTCCCACATGCATCCCAATTGGGGACTGAACCCACAATCTGGTACCCTCAATGGAAATCAAACCTGCCACCTTTTGGTGTATGGGACAACACTCCAACTACTTGGTCACTCCGGCCAGGGTAGTAGTTCTAACTTTTAATTCTATGACTCTCCATGCAACTTGGTAAGAAGAAAAAAATTAAAGAACTATGGATGTTCATATATAAAGTCGAATGGGGCCATGTACTATATAGGTAAATGGTGAACTATAAGAAATAGAACTCTGAGCAGTAGTGAAAAATGTAGTTTGAATTCAGGAAGGAATAGTTCTCTAGACTTCCAGTGGCAGATGGATTAAAGCCAGTGTAGGCTGCCTTCATAGAGCTGTGAAACAAGTGGCCATTCTCTCTGGCCAAGGTCAGGTTTTTTTTTGGTTTGTTTGTTTAAATTTAATGAATCCTTATTGTTCAGATTATTACAATTGTTCCTCCCCATCCCCCATAACTCCACCCCACTCTGCCCTTATCTTCCCACCACTGTCCTCATCCATAGGTGTACGCTTTTTGTCCAGTCTCTTCTTGCACCCCCCACACCCCTTTCCTTCTCAGAATTGTCAGTCCACTCCCTTTCTATGCCCCTGATTCTATTATATTCACCAGTTTATTCTGTTCATCAGATTTTTAATTCATTTGATTTTTAGATTCACTTGTTGATAGATATGTATTTGTTGTTCATAATTTTTATCTTTACCTTATTCTTCTTCCTCTTCTTAAAGAGTATTTTTCAGCATTTCATATAATATTGGTTTGGTGTTGATGAACTCCTTTAGCTTTTTCTTACCTATGAAGTTCTTTATCTGTCCTTCAATTCTGAATGATAGCTTTGCTGGATAGAGTATTCTTGGTTGTAGGTTCTTGCTATCCATCAATTTGAATATTTCTTGCCACTCTCTTTTGGCCTGCATAGTTTCTGTTGAGAAATCAGTTGACAATCATATGGGTGTTCCCTTGTAGGTAATTAACTGTTTTTCTCTTGCTGCTTTTAATATTCTCTCTTTGTCTTTTGCTCTTGGTATTTTAATTATGATGTGTCTTGGTGTGGTCCTCTTTGGATTCCTTTTGTTTGGGGTTCTCTGTGCTTCCTGGACTTATAAGTCTATGTCTTTCACGAGGTGGGGGAAGTTTTCAATTATTATTTCTTCAGATAGGTTTTCAGTATCTTTCTCTCTCTCTTCTTCTGGCACCCTTAGAATTCTGATGTTGGTATGCTTGAAGTTGTCCCAGAAGCTCCTTACACTATCTTCCAATTTTTGGATTCTTTTTGCTTTTTGCTTTTCCAGTTAGTGTTTTTTACTTCTTTGTATTTCAAATCTTTGACTTAATTCTTGCAGTCCTCTAGTCTGCTGTTGGATCTCTGTATATTTTTTTATTTCAGTCATTATATGTTTAATTTCTAGTTGGTTCTTTTTTATATCCTTGAGGGGCTTGCTAAATCTATTGGCCTTTTCTAGGAAATTCTTGAAAAACCTTATAACCATGGTTTTGAACTCTATATCCAGTCTTTTGTTTTCCTCCATTTCTTTTGTTTGTGATCTGTTTCTTTGTCTCTGCATTTTTTGCTGCTTCCCTGAGTTGGTAGAGTAGCTTTGTGTACTAGGTGTCCTATAGGGCCCAGTTGCTCAGTCTCCCCAATTACCTGAGGTGGACACTCTTGGTGCACTCCTTTGTGGACTGTTGTACAGCCTTGTTGTAATTAAGTCTTGATTGTTGTTGGTATCACTGGGGGGAATTGATCTCCAGGCTAATTGGCTGTGAGGATCAGCTGTATCTACGCCGGGAAAATTTTTGTGCTGGAGACAGCCTTATGAGACAAGACTGCAAAATGTCAAAAGCCTCTGTACTCAGCTTGGATGGAGTGGAGTCTCAGGGCTAAGTAGACAGCCTTGGCTTCCTGTCAGCCCTTCCCTATGAGGCCCCTGGGTCTCAGTATTGCGCAGTAATCGCTTGTAGTCCTCTCTGCATGCACTTGCGTGCATGTCTCCAGACCTCTGCCATTCACAGTTCCCCTGAATTTCCGTGTGCTCCTCTCCTTTTCCAACACTCCAGATTCCCGCCATATAAGTCTGGGTCCTCAGGGTCTCGCCTGGACCTGAGGTTCAGTGCAGTTGGAACTGGTGTTCATTGCAGTCGGGAGTTTCCGTCTCCCTCATGGTAGAGAAAGCTAGCCAGGCACTTAGCTGCCTGTCCTCTCCATGCACGTGTCTCTGTACCTCAGCTTTTTGCAGCTCCTGTGAGTCTTTGTGTGCCCCTTTCCTTCTAGATGTAGAATTTTCACTCAGCCAGCTTTCCTGTGGTTCTGGATGATGTCCGTCTGTTTTTTAACTGTAGTTTTGAAATAGTTGTGTGAGGCAGCAGTTTAGGTGTTCACCTATGCCGCCGTCTTGGTTTCTCTCCAAAGTCAGGTTTTAAAAGGCTTGTCATTGTGGTAGATCTTGGTTTTAGAGTTCCATCTGCCATTGTATTATGGGTCTGCAGCATACAGATAAAATATTTTTTAACTTTTTCACTATATTTCATGCTCACTCTCCCTCTTAAAAATTTGCTGGTAGAGATTTTGACATTACCTCTTTTACAATATAATAAATATTAATAAACTAGAGCATGGGGGAAACTGATAACCATTAATGTGGTCTCTTGGCTCTTTTAATTTCTAGCCAACATGTAACATGTTTAAATTTAGATATATCAAGATGTAGTTCATGAAAGCTTCTGAAATAGAATGTTCTTTCAGCTTTGATTACTCCTAACAGAGTAAATAATTAAAAAATAAAACGTCTAGGCGTGGCTCAGTAGTTGAATATCAACTTATGAACAAGGAGGTCACAGTTTGATTCCCTGTCATGACACATGTCTGGTTGCAGGCTTGATCACAGTGTGGGATGTGCAGGAGGCAGCCATCAGTGATTCTCATCATTGATGTTTTTCTACTTCTTCCTTCCTCTCTGAAATCAATAAAAATTTACTTAAGTAAAAATAAAACATCTATATTTAAGGTTATATATTACACTATCTCAAGATTTCTAATTCAGAGCATTTCAATTGATCTTTTCTATTTAAATTTTAAATAGTAAACCCAGTGCTACAATTGCTTTAAAATGAGTTTTGAAACCTAATGGAATCTTTCCACAGTATTAACTATTATTATGGAATATTTATTAATGACAACATATATACAATATATATATATAATAGTGATTTTATATATATATATATATATATATATATATATATATATATAGAATAGTGATTGACAATATATATAATAGTGATTGACTTAAAACCAAAATTTCACAGGTAGTCTAGAATGACTTTGTGGTCTTTCTTTGTTTATGAAAAGCATTAATTTAAAGACAGTTGAATGAAAGGTTATTGGGAAAGAGAATATTCTTGTGGTTACAGAATGTCCCTTAGATATTTGTAAGACTACTTACAAAAAGAAAAATGTACCTTTACAATAAAGTGAATTAGAAATCACTGCCTTCAACAGAGTGAGCACCAGGAGTGAGAGTCAACAATCTGACATTTGTGTATTTCTTGATGTGTCACCTGTGTATTATTTTTGGCAAAATATTTATTACCTAACGAGGAAAGAGATAAATCCAGAATGTAGAACCTAAGACTACTGCCTAGACTTAAAATATTAAAAAAATCCTCAACTTTATGGAAAACAAACAACAAAGTTGAGTGTTTTAGCATACATGAAAGAAACAAAAAAGGCATAGCATCCTTGCAGTTATCATTTTCTAAACAGTGAAAATCCAAATGCAATGCCTTAATCTTGATTAGATCCTGGAGAGAAAAAGGAAGCTATGACTGACACATTGAGGGCAAATAGCAAAATTTGCATCTGAACCGCATATTTGGTAATATTAAATTAATGCTAATTTTCTAAGACATGGTAATGGTATTGTGCTTAAGTGGAATTAGGGAGAATGTCCTTAATCTTAGGCAATGGGAGGTTAAGGGTGAAGTGTTAATGATATCTACAACCTTTAAGTGATTCAGGAGAAAGTATATGTGTAAATAGAGAGGAAAGCAAGTGCTTGCTTAGGTAGTACATACACTGAGTCAAAATAAAATGTTAGTAATTGGTAAATCTTGGTGAAGGATGCAGGTGTTTATTGAAAAATTAGGAGTTGGGGAAAATGCAAAAACAGAAAAGTAATAATAGTTACTGAAACATTGATACTCCATGGGCTATTTTTCCATCAAGTCCCTTGATGAATCCGTTTTATTTTTTTCACTTTCAGGTTTTTATTAATATAAGTTATTTTCTTGCTATCAATATCATGGAAAAAAATAACAGACTTTATTATAATAATGATTTTTATCCACACTTGCTCTCTTTTAAACTCAATCTCTTTTCAGAGTCCATCTACCGGAGAGGTGCTCGCCGCTGGAGAAAACTTTATTGTGCAAATGGCCACACTTTTCAAGCCAAGCGTTTCAACAGGGTAAATCTTAGTTTGTTGAAAGTTGATAATTTGAGAAATCTGCTTTTTCCCCTCTCTATTGTGAAAGAAAGGTAGTCTTGTTATTCCCCTTTAAACAAGTTAGGTTACCTAACAGTCCCAGTTTGTGTAGTATACCTGTTTTCTTGATGTAATTTTTAATAGACTCTCCTGTCACTCTTAAAAATGTTCCTGATTTGATGATTGATTATATGCTTACCCTAGGTATAAGAGTGTTGTTTTTTTTTAATATAACTGTAGTACTCATAAAATAAACAAGGTTTATTTTGTAAATCACTTAATATTGTAATTTTAATTTTCACTGTTTAGAAAATAATAATTGCAAACACTTACCTAGCTTTTACTATGTCTCAGGTACTTTTCCAAATGCTTGACATATACTAATTCATTTAATCATTACCACAACCTATATTTCCATTTTATAGATAAAGAAGCTGAGGGGTGGGGAATTTAAATAACTTGCCCAAGATGAGAAAGCTAGTAAGTTGCAGAGCCATAGGTTGAAAGCGTTTATCTCCAGAAGTTCACATTTTTAACTATTCTTGATAACTATATACCAATGGACTCCCATTCCATTTTAAAACTGGTGCATGTTCTGAATTCATTAATGTAAATAGAAGTTACCACCCAAGGTACCACTGATAATTAAAAAGCCTTAACCCTGGCTGATCTGCCTCAGTTGAGCTTAGCCCTATGCACCAAAAAGTTGTTTTGATCCTGATCAGGGCATGTGCCCAGGTTGTGTGCTGGGGTATGTATGATTGATGTTCCTCTCTCTTTTTCTCCGTCTCCCTTCCTTTCTCTCTAAGATCAATAAAAACATAATAACAGAAAAAAGCTTTAAAATGAAAAGTCACTTAGGTATTGCTCTTTAAGAGAGCAGGGCTTTGGTTTGACCTCTAAACAGTCTGGAAGGTTTATTTTTGATTGAGAGTCCTTGTACTGTATTTTCTGCCATATGTTTTCCAAGTTTACTCACTTTTCCTATTTTTATAAATCTCAACCTAATTATATAAAGAATGAAAAGTCTTGGACCTCTAACAGAAAATAACATGTTGCAAATTTCACCCTCTCTCTCTATTTTATTTTTTAAAAATTTTCTTTATTGATTATGGTGTTATATATGTGTCCTTATTCCCCCATTACCCCTCCAACCCCCCCTTATGACCTCATGCCCCCTGTCGTCTGTGTCCATTGGTTAGGCCAGTGATCGGCAAACTGCGGCTTATGAGCCATGGTTTGCCGCTCTGTTGACTAATGATTTTGCCAATCATTGGGTTAGGCTTATATGCATGCATATAAGTCCTTTGGTTGATCTCTCCCTCTTACCCCCATCCTCCTCTACCTTCCCTCTAGGGTTTAATGGTCTGATTGATATTTCTCTGCCTCTGGATCTATTTTGTTCATCAGTTTATGTTGTTCATTATATTTCATAAATATTCACTCTCTCTTTAAACCTATTTTTTTATGATTAATTTTTAGAGAGAAAGGAAAGGAGAGAGAAAAACATTGATGTGAGAATGAAACATCTATTTGCTGTCTCTTGCATACCTCTTGCTGGGGAGCAAGCCTGTAGCCCTTCAGTGCATGGGACTACCCCCAACCAATTGAGCCACTTGGGCCCAGGGTTCACTATCTTTTTAAAACAAGCTCTCTTTTCTATTTATTTTTCCCAGACCATCATAGCTTTGAAAAAGTTATGTATGATGACGAGAACTGAATTAGAAAAAAAAGCTACTTATTTTCACTATTTTAATGAGCAAACTGTTGGGGAATGATTATGAACTTTTTGTTGTTGTTTTACTCAATTCTTTTGAATTACCCTTTCCAGCGTGCCCACTGTGCCATCTGTACTGACCGGATATGGGGACTTGGACGCCAGGGATATAAATGCATCAACTGCAAACTCCTCGTTCATAAGAAGTGCCACAAACTTGTCACAATTGAATGTGGGCGACATTCTTTACCACCGGTAAGACACAGTTGTCTTCTTTATTTTTAATAGAGCATTTTTTATAACATTATTAGAACAGAGGTCTAAAGTGGTGTGTGTGTGGCGGGGGGTGGGGATTGTTAAGGAATCACAACTCAACAGTGTTGTTACAGAATGTGGGTAGGAATATTTTACAGTCAGCTCACATATTGTGAATTTGGAAATTGTCATTACAAATTTATTTGTAGGATATAGTTAACTTTTCTGTTTAGCCTGATATAAAATCCTCTGGTCTAAAGTAGGAAGATATATGGAGAAGCTTTTAAGGGATTTTTTTCTCGTCTTTAAGATAACCTCATTAGTTGATAGCTCCCATTGAGCATGGACACTAAGCACAGATTAGGTAAGAACAATCTTCACGTTTGCTATTTCAAGTATCAGATTAACTGGAGTTTTGCATTTAAACTTTTTATTTTTCACTTTCTTTTGTTTCTTTGAATATATTTTTATTTATTTCAGAGAGGAAGGTAGAAGGAGAGAGAGATAGAAACATCAGTGATGAGAAAATCATTGATCAGCTGCCTCCTGGATGCCCTCTACTGGGGATTGAACCTGCAACCCAGACATGTGCCCTTGACCAGAATCAAATTCAGGACCCTTCAGTACACAGGCCGATGCTCTATCCACTGAGCCAACTGGCTAGGGCTATTTTTCACTTTCTTTTTTAAAACCTCACTTGAGGATATTTTTCTATTAATTTTAGAGAAAGTGAAAGAGATAGGGAAAAGCAGAGAAAAATATAGATGTAAGAGAAACATCAATTGGTTGCCTCCTGCATGTGCCCTGACCATTGCATGGCCAAGGGAGGAGCCTGTGACCGACTCAAACCTTTGACTGGAATTGAACCTGGGATTCTTTGGTTGATGCTCTATCCACTAAGCCAAACCAGCTAGGGCTTTACTTTCTTTTTTCTTTTTTTATTTTTTATTTTTATTTTTTTAAATTAAATCCTTATTATTCAGATTATTACATTTGTTTCTCTTTTTCCCCTCCATAGCTCCCCTCCACCTGGCTCCCAACCCTTCCTCTACATTTACCTCCCTCCCATTGACCTCATCCATAGGTGTATGATTTTTGTCCAGTCTCTCCCTGTACACCCCTCACCCCTTTCCTCCTGAGAATTACCAGTCCACTCCCTTTCTGTGCTCCTGATTCTATTATATTAATCAGTTTATTCTGTTGATCAAATTTTTAATTCACTTAATTTTTAGATTCACTTGTTGATAGATACGTATTTGTTGTTCATGATTTTTTATCTTTTACCTTTTTCTTCTTCCTCTTCTAAAAGAGTACCTTTCAGCATTTCATATAATACTGGTTTGGAGTTGATGAACTCCTTTAGCTTTTTCTTATCTGTGAAACTCTTTATCTGTCCTTCAATTCTGAATGATAGCTTTGCTGGATAGAGTATTCTTGGTTGTAGGTTCTTGCTATTCATCACATTGAATATTTCTTGCCACTCCCGTCTGGCCTGCATCGTTTCTCTTGAGAAATCAGCTGACAGCCATATGGGTGCTCTCTTGTAGGAAATGAACTGTTTTTCTCTTGCTGCTTTTAATATTCTCTCTTTGTCTTTTGCTCTTGGTATTTTAATGATGATGTGTCTTGGTGTAGTCCTCTTTGGATTCCTTTTATATGGGGTTCTGTGTGCTTCCTGGACTTGTAAGTCTATTTGTTTTACCAGATGTGGGAAGTTTTCAGTCATTATTTCTTTAAATAGGTTTTCAGTATCTTGCTATCTCTCTTCTTCTGGCATCCCCACAATTCTGATGTTGGTACGCTTGAAGCTGTCCCAGAGGCTCCTTACATTATCTTCACATTTTTGTATTCTTTTCTCTTCTTGCTTTTCCAGTTGAATGTTTTCTGATTCTTTATTTTTCAAATATTTTACTTGATTCTTGCCTTCCTCTAGTCTGCTGTTAGGTCTCTGAATAATATTTTTTATTTCAGTCAGTGTATGTTTAATTTCTAGTTGGTCCTTTTCCATCTCTAGTTGGTTCTTTTTCATCTCTAGTTGGTTCTTTTTCATCTCCTCTTAGGTCTCGCTAACTTTATTCAACTTTTCTAGGATATTCTTGAAAAACCTTATAAGCATGGTTTTGAACTCTATATCCAGTCATTTGTTTTCGTCCATTTCTTTTGTTTGTGATCCCTTCCCTTGTCTCGGCATTTTCACTATGCTGGGAGAACTTCTGTGTTGAATTCAGCCTTATGATACCAGACTTGCAAAACCGCAAAAGCCTCTCTGTTGAGCTTGGGATGGGTGGAGTCTCAGGGCTTACGGGACCACCTTGCCTTCCAGCTGGCCCCGCCCTCCACGGCCCCTGAGTCTTATGTGACTGGGTAATCGCTGGAGCGGTCCCTGTGCGTGTGCACTCTCCCGCAGTGCCTTTAGACTGCTGCCCCTCCGGCTCCCCTGTGCTCCGGGACCATATAAATCTGGGTCCCCAGGGTTTTGTCCATAACTGGGGTTTAGTGGAGTTAGAAATGGCACAATTGGGAGGGTCTGTCTCCCACCCACTCGTGAAAGCCAGTGGCACAATCAGCAGTCGGTCCTCTGTGCACAGTGCTATGCGCGCCACCAGACTTCTGATCTTTTGCGACTCCCCTAAATTTTCGTGCACTTCTCCCTTTTCACAGTCCAAACTCCCCCCGAATGAGTTTCGGCTGGATCTGGGGTTTAGTGTTGTAGTATAAGGGGTTCATTGCCTTTGAGAGTCTTCGTTTCCCTCCCGCCAGAGAAAGCCAGCCAGGTTCTCTGGCACCCGCTCTCTCCACGTGCATCTCCTGTCTCCATACCTCAGCTTTTTGCAGCTCCTCTGGGTCTCCGTGAGCCCCTCTCTTTCCTTCTAGTTGTAGAATTTCCACTCAGCCAGCTTTCCTGTGGTTCTGGATGATGTCCGTTCTTTTAGTTGTAGTTTTGAAATTGTTGTGCGAGGCAGCAGTATAGGTATTTACCTATGCCGCCATCTTCGCGCATCGTCACTTTCTTTTTTAAATATGTAATAAAACATGTTCATTATAAAAAAAATAGAGAATACGGATGAATAAAGAAAAATTAAATAAAAATTCCCCATGAAATCTACCATCTAAAGCAATGGTTCTCAATCTTTCTAATACCCCTGCCCTTTAATACAGTTCCTCATGTTGTGGTGACCCCCAACCATAAAATTATTTTCCTTGCTACTTCATAACTGTAATTTTGCTACTGTTAATGAATTGTAATGGAAGTATCTGTGTTTTCCGATGGTCTTAGACTCCACAGCAGCAGGGTTGGGACCCACAGGTTGAGAACCACTAGCAGGATTGCCTAAGACCATTGGAATAGTCTTCCCTATTTTTTAAATTTACTGATTGCTCTTTCTCTGTCTCTCTGTCTCTCTCTCTCTCTCTCTCTCTCTCTCTCTCTC